>APFE031195981.1:3325-221253 GCA_000404065.3 Pinus taeda | reverse complement strand
TTCTATTTTTATATATATTTTTAAAGAGTTTTAGCATTTCATTTAACTTTACATATTTAACCCTGCATATTTAAAAAAGTTATTTATATTTTGTGAGTGATTAACCATAGTTTTTACCAATATTTACTATCAGTTGACTTATTTACAAATTTAGTATTTACATTTTATAACATTATTTATATTTTTTGAACCCATTAAATAGGTTCACTATAGCTTTTACCAAAATTTATTGTAAGTTAGCTTTGTTACAAATTTAGCATTTATTTTTTATAATTAACAAGTATGAAACTCAACTCATTTAATTGATATTATATATATATATATATAATTATATTATATTATTATATATAATTTTTTCTTTTTTATTTTGTTTTTGAGTACTTTTTTTCTTCTGCCATATAGTGAAACATATTAACATGGTTTTACCCATATAAACATTATTTAATAATGAATATAATAAATTATTATAATTAATAAATCAGTCTTTTTAAATTATTAATCAATATCATTTTTATTATTATTGTAATTAATATAACAATTAAAACTTATCTAATTTAATGGTAGGTTTAATCAAACTATCTAATTTTATATTTAATAAAAATCTAGAATAAAATTATTATTGTAATAATAGATAATTATTGAATATTTATAATATAATTTCATAAAAAAAACGAATACAACTTATTTAAATAAAGAATTTCTATAATATTAATAATGTTATTAATTAATTAGATAAGAAATTATTGAAAAATAATCAATAATTTTCTAACTTATTCAATTAATTAACTATTATATTATCAATTTATTAAACCATTAAAATATAATAATAGTAATTATATTCTGATGATAATAAATAAATGAGTATTATTAATTTATATTTAGAATAAAATTAGTTTTTTATTGAATTAATGATACTAATTACCAATTAAATTTAAGTTATTACGATATTCAACTAATGATGAAATGTTTAAAAGTAAAAATAAAAATAATAAGAACGAATTGGATCATGATATAAAAAAACTTTTACTATTTATTAATTTATATAAATATAAAGTATAAATATAAATTATCAGCGAACTTTCAATCAAAATTATTTCTTTAACTATTTATCTTATTAGATAGCTCTTCTTCTATCATCATTCATATTTGTCCTGATGATGGATCCCAGTTGGGATTCAGAACATTGACAAATATGGTTCCTATTGTGGATACTTCGAGACTAAGCTCAAAAGAAATGAATCACAGATGCCTAAAATCCATAATTGATTAAATGCTATTGAATTGAGGCTTCTGTGATCCATATCAGGTTTACGAGAGATTTTTAGGCGTAAATCACAAGATCTATCATTTGTTGACGCGTTTCGAACCAACTAGTGTGGTTCATCGTCAGGACAAGTTGAAGAATCAGAACCAGCTTTGCATGTTAAAAAGCTTGAGCAGAGCCTCCAACGGCTAAATTTGACTAGAGACCAAGGTCAAAAATTGATGTCCCCGGAGAATGTAAATATTTGATTTTCACTGTGGTAAAAGACAGAACTAAGTATTACATTGTTAACTGTTTTTAAAATTGAATAGTATTTTTACTCATTATTATGTGCTTTAAAATATATTTGGGTAAGAAATACTTCTTGAAATGCTAGCAACTTCTTAGAGGGAAGTTGGGGAAAAGACAGTTGTTGAAACTGCAATCAAACTACCTTCCCTAACTAGACAGGCTTCCAAAGAAAAGGGGGAAGGGAGGCAAAAATCTGCGCTGTAGGGACAAGCAAAGAAAAAGAAAAAAAAACTGGCTAAGTCTGGTGAGGACCAAATAGCCAAGCATGAGGTGCATGCGTCTTGTTGAGGGTTGTGGGCCTGCAAGAGAGCTAGGGGGAAGATTCTGGTCTTGACGACAAATCTCATGGTTGGGTGGTCAAGGGAAAGCAAAGATTTCAGGTGAATTTCTGTGGAGCAGCTACAACTCGGGTGGTCCAGGTAAGTAAAAGCTTCTGGTGAAATTTGTCTCATTAATTATCATATATTCCATATTGTTAATTGCCCAAAAGAAAAATTACAGTGGTGAACAGTAGATGATTATTAAGGAGGGTTTGACCCCTTTACGGTTCTCTGTGTATCGAATTCTGGGAACCAAGCACTACTGTGTGGTATGTCCATTTTCAATAAAACAATAAAGATATACACTTCTAACTGCAATAGAGGGTTAGAGGAAGCACCCATTGGACCGATGATTCACTGTAATTAGAAGGGTTATCTCCAGGTCCGGTAAATTCTAATGTCCAAAAAAATAGATAGCCATAAAACCATAGATTGGGGAACTATCCGGATTCGGGATATACATGGTGTCACTTACCGGAAGTAACAAACAACATAAATATGAACGCAAACTATTATACAGAGTTATCAGGAAGTCTGTAAGGGGAAGGGTGATCTTGAGCCCTTAAATTTGCATTTACAACAGAATAAGAAATTAGGAGTCAACTCAGTAGAAACCGCCAGTTGTGGCACAATATAAACCAACGTTGGAATTGCGAAACTGCTAAAATACCTTCATAATTAAAAAAATAAGATTATGTGACAGTGGCATCGACATTAATTCCAGAGATTTAACTAATGACAAATAAATAACCTTTTCCTGTACTGTAACAAGGTTCTCAGACAACAAGAACGCTGAGAAGTTCGAGGAATGAATACTTAAGAAAAATGGAACAGAGTAAGTAAAGATTATATTTAGAGACATAGGAGCAGTTCCGCCATAAACAAATAGAAAACAACCACATGGCAATAAATATATATATAGCGATAGTATATCCAATTAAATATGCATCAAATTTGCAGAAGGACAGACTTTTAAATCCTGTGAGAACGGAGCTAAGGTTCTCAGTATCATGCTAGGGTCTGTAATAATAAACATTCCACATGAGTTGAAATTCCATATACGAATTTAAATATCAACATTCAAAAGTATTGTAATACAGGGCAAATATTACAACGTTACTGAAAGAAAATGGAGCAAAAGCCGTAAAGAACCCGACCCTATCCATTATATAACAGTCAAATATACTTCAGACTCCAAGACTCTTACAGTAACGTAAAAAAAAAAACAAAGATTTATACTCTAGTCAGTGAAATCGGGAATCCAGGCTATTTGGGTATTCCCGTAGACATCCTACAAATCAAATAAAAATTGTCTACAAGCAGTATAACTCAAACGGGACCAGTCGGAGGCATTAAAACCTAAGGGCGTGCCAAGCCTTGACCATGGTTGTTCAGGGGTAGAGAGCCCATTTAATCTTTGAGAAAATTCCATAGGTACCCCGTTCTGGGTACTCCAGCCAATACCTTTAAATCTGGAAGCAAGTAAAATATATATATATATATATAAACCCTGAAACGACGGCTTATATATATATATATATATATATATATATATATATATATTATATATATATATATATATATATATATATATATTATATATATATATTATTATATATATATATATATATATATATATATATATATATATAAACCCTGAAACGACGGCTAACAAGCATGAATACCCTTGACAACATACATGCGGGGTATGGAGACTTACCTGGTGAGCGACGCGGAATGACGAAGTTCTGAAGGCTTTGTCATTCTCCGTAGAAGAGGGCACCTTGTCTGTGGAGTCCTCCTTCACACATTCGAAAGCACAATTTTTTTATTATTAATAGTCATAAACTTAACTGTGCGACCCTGGGAGGAGGGAAAGAAAACCAATAAAAAAAAAAACGGTATAAGTTGAATGCAACGAATAATTTCACCTGCATACAGAATTCCGGAGGCGCTGGGTGGTTAGCTCCTGGACAACAAGTAGGGTCTCAGATGAATAGTTAACAGGTGAACTCTGGAGCGCAGAGAGGCGAAGCCAAACTGGAACTGGCGCCAAGGCCAAATGGCTAGAATGAGAATTCGAGCCAACATAACATTGTGCACAAAACCCTTAGGTAAATCTCCACCCTCAGATCTAGATCTGTGGATCCGAACCGTTGGAGATAAGCAAGGATTGAGGAGCGTGGCAGCCGAGGGTACGATGCCACGCCAGATCACATGTTGGAGCAGAGAATGGATACGGAGCAAGCCAGGTGTTTAGCGCAGGAGAAACCGGCTAACCAGTGATTTAATGCAAACCAACCACCATTTCTCGGAATATAACTCCTGTCACCTGAAACATTAAATCCAGCGCATGTAACCGAAAAAGGTTACAGAAAGATAATTCGTGATGTGGCGTTATGTGGCGTTGAGTGGGTGCGCTACAGTAAAATAAATAAATTTTTTTTATTACTATAGTGGATTTGTGACAAAAATCAGTTATTAATAATTAAAAGGAAGATAATTAAAATAAGGGACCTTACCTCTAAATAAATAAATTATATGTATAAATTAATTAAATTTAATTGGATGTTAATTAACATCCAATTAAGTTTAATTAATTTATACATATAATTTATTTATTTAGAGGTAAGGTCCCTTATTTTAATTATCTTCCTTTTAATTATTAATAACTGATTTTTGACCTTGGTCTCTAGTCAAATTTAGCTGTTGGAGGCTCTGCTCAAGCTTTTTAACATGCAAAGCTGGACATGATTCTTCAACTTGTCTTGACGATGAACCACACTAGTTGGTTCGAAATGCGTCGACAAATGATAGATCTTGTGATTTACGCCAAAAAATCTCTCGTAAACTTGATTAAATTTTGTAATAAAATATTTATGAACAAAGCACTACAGAGCGATGGCTATCATTTAGCAAATTCCATGTGGAATATTGTGAAAGGATGTAGCTCTAGCTAAAGACAGATAATTGATTGTTGAAATTGCTTCACATATCTCATTTCTCGAACGTCATGAAAATCAATTAATTAGTTTCATTGACTATTTCTTTCATTGTGTAGAAAGTTTTGTGCAAAGAGACTTCACAATGCAAAAAGTTTCCACTATGCAAAAAGCTTTCATTATCTTTCATTGTGCATAGTACAAAACCTCTAATCAATTAAATAGTGTTAAAGCTTTGTGTGGAGATATTTCATTGTGCCGGGAGCTTTCATTATACAGATAGATCTCATAAATAGTATTTCTTTCCACACTGCCATCATAATGATATGCACAAATTTAGTGTTAGCATAATACCAATACTACATAGAGTGCGGAAGCTAAGTAGAAATAACTCTCCTTCACATCTGCATTGTGGGAGCAATGGGAAATTATAATTTAGCAAATTGTTGAATCATTACTGAAAAAAATATAAAAGTTTCACACAATAAAAAATAATAATATTAATTGTAGAATTGTTTAAGCCCATCGCCCCCTCTCCCCCTTGACCCCCCACCGACTTTGCGAAGGACCTGCAAACACGTCAATTGTGGCATTATTGGGTAGAGCAATAACACACTGTCAAAGCACTCACAAAATAATATCTCTACACAACTGCTCTCTTGTGTAGCTAAATCTTTGAAATTTTCAACTAAAAACAAGTTTAAAATTAATTTCGTTGTTGTGTAATAAACTTCCCTCTGCACCCTTATGCTCTTGCACATACTCCATCCTCCACGAGATTTCTTAAACCCCCCCACAAAGGGTTTGCAACTGCATCAATTCTTGAATCACTACACAGAGTGTTAGTGCTAGAGCACTAACAAATGCAATGTTTTAGCTATGCCGATGAATCTGTGCAACAAAATTTAAAATATATTTTATTATGCATAATGTCTAGTGCAAAGAGATTTCATTATGCAAAGAACACAACCTTTAATCAATTAATTGACAATAGAGCTTTGTGCAAAGAGCTTTAATTGTGTGGAGAGATCTATGTGGAGAGATTTCATTTACAAATTTAGTTGTGTGTTAATCTATGCGAAATAATTTAAAAGAGCTTTTATTGTGCGGGTTTTTGCCACAAATATTGCTTTTCGCATATCACTTTACTCTGCCATAACGAAAACTAAAATGTGTTTTCATGCATTTACTGAATAAACAACGAAAAGTGTATTTTATTAGAGGTAGACCTTTGCGTGGAGAGATTTCATTATGCGGAGAGCTTTGTGCAGAGATATTTCATTATATTGAGCTTTGCGCGAAAATATTACATTGTACAAAGCGTTATGTGCAAAGAGATTTCCTTGTGCAGACTGCATCAAAAGCTTTCACTATGCCAAGAGCTTTTATTATGTAGAGTGTCTGGTGTGAAGAGATTTCATTGTGCAGAGTATATAGCCTTTAATCAATTCAATTAGTGGTAGAGATTTCTGCGGAGCACAAAAATATTTCATTGTATGGAGCTTTGTGTGGAGAGTTATGTGCGAAAATATTTCATTATACAAAAGTTCTATGCTAAGAGATTTCATTGTGCAGTCTCTACACAATCTTTGATCAATTAATAGCGGTAGAGGCAACAACTATTTTGCATTGTTGCTATTCCCTTTGTTAAATAAGATCAACTTACAACTTTTTTTTATGATAATAGATAAACCTAAATATATTAGGTAAAAAATTTAAAAACACTCCCATAAACATCTGAAATTTTATTTTTACTATGCTAACCTATATAAATATAATTTATTAAAAATATTCCAAACATAGCAATATATTTATAATGTATAAAAATATATATATATATATATATATATATATATATATATATATATAATTAATTTATTAAAAATTTATTATAACTATATATTTATAATATATAAAAATGATATATATATATATATATAAAATTTTAGATAGTGAACAATATTTACAACTTTTTAGTATTTTGATTAGGTATATATATATTGTAAATATTGTTCACCATCCAATATAGGATTTGAATCTTACGTTGCACTTTAAAATGCACATGGTATAAATTAATGACAAAATGTCAAAGATGCACAATCTTTAAATTTATCAAGACCAATTATGGTTTCTTATAACTAAATATTTTCTGTTTGAATTTGATAGATTCTTCCATCCTTATTATCAATTATTATTAATAAGTCAACACTCACTTTCGATGAATAAGTCTTTCACATTTCAGATAATTTAATATGAAAGTTTATGGTTTTTTAATTATTCTATATAGTTTTCATATAAATTTTCTAATTTTTAATAATAAGTTTCCACTAAAATAAGGAACATTTTAAGTTCAATTGCTGCAAAATTTTATAAATTCTAAACATAATACTACATAATTCTATAAATCCTAAACAGAAAAAAGATAAGGTTGTTCTTTCTTTTACATGTGAACGTGTTATATTTAGAAATAATTCCTTAAGTGGTAATACAAAAATGTAAGTATGTTGGTATGTTATAAATTTAAAAATATAATGATTTATATATTATAGTATTTTTAAAGGTATTTTGAATTTTTTAATCTGTAAATGTTAAAATAATATATGTGAATCAACATATGTCTTAATGTATATTATTTATTACGATTAATATTGTTTTTATTGTTTGACTTTCTTTTTGTTCATTGATTTAACGTCAATAACTTATTCACATGCTGTTAGCTTAACTCATTGATTAGTAGGCGATTCATCATTCCACAAAGGGCTAATTATTCTACATTATTACGCACCTCAAGTAACTACCTTCTAGGATTTGCTTAGTGAACCTTGTATAACATGTTCGAGGCATTGTTTTATTGAATATATATTATATATGTGTTTTATTAGTTCATGTCTTGTGAGGGATTATAGGATTTTTCTTGCAGTTAAATTGTATTGATTGTGTATTAAGTTGTTATTCATTTGTAATTTTAACCAAAGTTTCAGGAAAATGTTGAGTTGTTCTATTTTTGCAAGAATTCAAAATTAATTTTTTAATTTTCGATTGGTTTAAAAATTTTCGATGGGGCATAATTTCCTTGGTGGAGAGGGTTTTATTTTTGGTATTTGTGAGTGCTTGACAATTAATTAAAAAAAAAACTATTTTCCTAAGTGTCCTTTCTACCGGTGGGTGCAGTTGGCGTTAGTGCTATGACATTAACATTGACACTAACATTCTTATGTTACTACTCTTCCCCATGATGACAAAACTAACACAGTTGCGGGTCCTTTGCGTGGGCAGGGGGAGGGCACTACAAAAGTCATTGTGCAGAGATACTTCTACAAATTTCCAAATCGTATATCATATGAATGTTTACAGGGGACAAGGTATGTGCAGGGAAACATGCAATATTATTATGTTTCATTGTTTGGAGCTTTTACTATGTAGAGTATGATGTATGTGCAAGAGAGCAATGGTGTAGAGATTTTGATTTTAGAGCTATGAATCTTTGCGAAATGATTAATTTTGTTAATTTTCATTGTGCGGGGTGGTGCATAGGGCATTGTTTAACTATTGATTTTAATAAGTGAGAGTGGAGGGGGGGAACTACACAAGTCATTAAGCGGAGGTACTATTACAAATTTCCAAATCGTATATCGTATGAATATTTACGAAGGATGGGGTATATCGTTGTTCATAGATTTTACTGTATGGAGTACAAAGTATATGCGATATAGCACTTGTGTAGTGATTTTTATTTTATAGCTAAAATCTTTGCGAAGTGATTAATATTGTTGATTTCCATTGTGCAGAGTGATGCATAGAGCATTGTTAAACTATTGATGTTAATCTGTGGGATTTTTTTGAGCTAAGTGGATAATTAGGTTATATTGGAGGCATATGAGTTTTCTATTAACAATAAAAAATATGGAAAACAATGTATGTTCGAGAGAACAGGGGGTTTCAAGAGTGCTCTATCGGTGTGTTATTGCACTGAGCATTGGTGTTATAATTGAATTTGTTTGCATGATGTGGTTTGTGTAGGAGATTTCATTGAGCAGAAATTTTATTAGAATAGGGTATTTTCAGGAGAACGAGGGGTGCATGTGAAAATTAATGTTAATATGTTATTATTATTATGTTTCATTGTGTGGAGCTTTGACTATACAAAAGATGGGGTATGTTTGTTGATTTCCCAAACAAATCTAATACTTTTACACATTTCCTGATCATATGTTTATGGAGGACGGGGTATGTGCAAGAGAGCGAGAAATATTAATATGTTTAGTTGTGTGAAGATTTTACTATGCAGAGTACAAAGAATGTGCGGGGAACAATTGCGTAGAGCTTTGTTTTTAGAACTATGAATCTTGTAGAGTACGTGGTATTTGTGTTATAATGGAAGCATATGTTTTTTCTATTGGCGATAAAAAAAAACTGGAAAAACAAGTTATGTGTGGGAGAAGAGGGTTTCTTAAGTGCTCTGAATATGTTATTTCCCTGAACAGGGTATGTGCAGGACATTTCATTGTGTGGAGATTTGATTGTGTGGAATGATTAATATTGTTAATTTCCATTGTGCGGGGTGGTGCATGGGGCATTGTTTAACTATTGATGTTAATCTGTGAGAGGGAAGGGGGATGGAGGAGGGGGGGCTACACAAGTATTTCAGCGGAAGTACTTTTACAAATTTTTAGATCGTATATTGTATGAATGTTTATGGAGGACTGGGTATATCGTTGTTCAGAGATTTTACTGTGTGGAGTAAAAAGTATGTGGGAGAGAGCAGTTGCATAGAGATCTTGATTTTATTTCTATGAATCTTTACGAAATTATTAATATTGTTGGTTTCCATTATGCAGGGTGGTGCATAGGGCATTGTTAAACTATTAATGTTAATACGTGATATTTTTGCACAAAATGGATTTGTTGTGAAATGCGACACATATGCATTTGTGTTTTATTATAAGCACATGTGTTTTATATTGGTGATAAAAAAATTGGAAAATGAGTTATACATGGTAGAATGGGGGGTTCTGTGAGTTCTCTGACTGTGTTATTTCTTTGAACATGGTATGTGCGAGACATTTCACTATGGGGATATTTGACTCTGCGGAAGATGGGATATGTGTCTTGAGATATAGAAATACAATTCCTTGTTCTAATGTTCATAAATTTGAAGAAGGACTGACATGAAGCTATTGTAAAATTATTTTCTTTATTAAGTCCCCTAGCAAAAAATTGAAAGAAAACCAAGAGCTTTATAACTTTTACATATCCTCGATATCAGAAGCGGCATGGGCTTCATTAACTTCTCATTGAATCTTAGAAGGGGGAAACATTGTTTTTTCTAGATTTATGATATATTGCATAATTCATTTTCAATTTTCAATTAAGCTTGAATGACATCTCTAATCTATGTTTGTGTGTGAGAGAACTATTGGTGAGCTCTAGTATTGTGCCAAGAGCGTTGTAACTCCTAAACATTCCTCAAATCTATTTATCAACCTGGGGTTCGTACAAACTTCGAGGTGACAGTGCTATATACAAAGTAAATGGAATTCTACTCATGCTACCCTTAAATAGTACATTTGATCAATAATGCTCCAAGACCATTCTTCTACTGAATTAGGGGGGAATTAACTACTGAAAGTGAAATTCAGAAGCTAGCTCTAATGTCAAAAGTAAATGCTTTTCAAACCCTAACTTATAGATGCTACCAACTTGTAAATGCTACTGAATCAATTCATGAAAGGACACAAGATCTATACTACCTGCAGAAAGGAAACTACACTATTTTACAATCAACCATATAGATATTAAAATTCACTTGTAAATAAGAAATTATCTTACCAGATCATAACTCAAGATTTCATGCATTATCTATCTAATTCACCCTTGCATATAAATCATTGCTCTACTTGTGTTAAATATATGATAAAGATGCTAGGGTCATCATTTGCACATCTCCCAACTTTGCATTGGGATCCCAAATATTCATATAAGTCAAGGTGAAGTTATGCATGTAGAACTCAACCAAATTTTCTTTATCTCCTATGCTACTTTGGTTGCATAATTCAATGATTTTTTTGTAATATTGAATTGGCATAGATCCATGGTGTGATAGGGTCTTAATTTGTAATTGAATCCACTACTCTTTGAGAAAGAGTGCATAAGACTTGGATGGTTTTCTGTACTATAATGCCTCCATGAAGAGGCTTGCCATTGTGTCCAGATGAGTTTCCTTCTCTTGTAGCTTCTCCCTCAACCATTTATTTTATGCATTTAGCTTCTCCCTCATTGTGGTCTCTTACTCTCTTAGCTCACTTAATTCTTTTCCCATTTCAAGGACCTTTTCTTCCTTGAGGCCCACATATTCCACCTTTTTAGACTTAGCAATTTGCATCCACATATGGGTTCTTCTTCTTTCTGCTTCTATTCAAAGAAAAGTGGGACTGCAAATTTTTGGGGAGTAAATCTCCCTCCTTCAATGAATTTATAATAGAAGCTCAAACTAGGTTATGGACTAGGCTCCTGGAGCTCTGGGAAGTCCTTCTCAAATGTTTTTGGGGAAGCTTCCTTCGCTTGTAGTTTTTGTGTCACCTTCTTCCCCTCCTATTGCTTATTCTGCCCCTCCTATAGCATCCTTTGTTCCTCCTGTAGCATACTCTTTTTTTCGTGTAGCACACTCTATTTTTCCTGTAGCATGCTCTGCCCTTCCCGTAGCTTCCCCTTTTCTTTTTGTTAGAGGGTGGTAGGTGTCTTGGGTTGTTTGAAGGAGGTTGATCTAGTGGTGGGCCTCCTTACATATGCTATAGGAGTCTTTGTTATGGATTTCGGAGAGGTGACCTCTTCAATTTTTGTTTTAGTGGGCCCCACCTCCTCTTTCTTATTTGGGGACTCTTCAATTGTGATAGGGGCCTTTGAGGGAATTTGAGGCCTTCCTTGTTTGATCCTGGTCTTAAAGTAGAGGGGAGCTTGCCTTTGCCTCTTCTTTTTGGGTTTGACTAGGGTGCTCAAGGTAGCTAAGGTTGCAACTACTTCTTTTTCAATGGGTCATGGAGACAAACTTGTTTGCTCTGGAGATATCTATGCTTCTCCAGGTTCAATAGTTTTCTCAGTGCTTGGGTTTTCTTGTTCCCCCCCTCTTCCTCTTCATCTTGATCCTTTTCTACCTCTGCCTCTGGTTCTTCCTCTGTCCTCTTTGCATCTATTTCTCTTTCCTCTTCTGCCTTTGCCCTATCTTCTTCTTCTTCCTTCCCCTCTCTTACTCTAATGCTAGAGGTTTGTGTCTCACTTGGTGTGAGGTTCTGTGTGTCAATGAAGGCCTCTCTATCCAGGTCTATGAATTTGTACCAAAGGACAGGGATTCTTAGTTGTTCAAGGCATCAACCACTATCAGTTTAGTGAGGCCATGGTGGCCTAGTTGTTGGTGTTTTCGCTCTCTCACTTTTTGACTCATGTTCCTTATGGAATGTAGGAGGAAGTATGGTACACTGAGTCTTTCAGCCAAGAGAAATTCTACATGAAACCTGAGTTCATGAAGTAATCTAAAATGGTAGCATAGACCACACTCGGCCTTCCTTCACAGGAGATGTATTTTAGGATATGGTAGGTCACTTCATTCCAAGTATAGGTTAGGATTTCTCTCTTACCTCCATTCTTGTCGTTGTTGGGTGTGTGTTATATTCTTTCCATGACTAGCCCCACACGTGGGGCGATAGCTCCTCCTATTTGTTGTATCGGGCACAATAGGGGGGTCATAGGGGGAGCAGAAGCACCCCCTATCGAGGGGTTGGAGGGGGGGATTAGCCCCCCTCTACAAGGTCAGAGGCAGCACCCTAAGGATTTTTTTTTTGGACCCTATATTAGATGGGTGGAACTACCTATGGTTTTGTGCATGTTTTTTGCACATGGTTTTGGGCATGATGGTTTTTTTCCCATGGTATTTTGTAGATATGGTCAAGGGAACTACGGTTATGTTCTAATCCAGAGTTAATGGATTGGGGTTTAGGGATGATTTTTTCATGTATATATATGTATTGTAACATTGAAAGGAATATAATGAAAAATGAATTTGGTAGTCCTAGTTTTGGGATCTAGGGGAAAATCTCTATGTATATCTATTTTATATTTTATGCTATCACCATTGTTTATTTTCTATTTTTAGAACTTGTAAGTAGGTAATTTCTGTACGGGGTTAAAACCTACATTTGGTATCAGAGATGTTTTGGCTTCAAGGGGACACCTTTCTTGCTGAGGGGTTTTTCTCAGGCTTGTGGTAGACCGTGTTTAGTGGGAGATCTACGAGATCGATTCTTGTGGTAAAAGAAGATGGTGAGCAGTGGAAAGATAGAGATCAAGAAATTTAATAATTAGATTTTTGAGTTGTGGAAACTCAAGATGGAGGATCTACTGGTGGATAAAGATAAGTGGATTGCTGTAGATCCAAGTACTAAACCAACAGAAATTTCAACTAAAGACTAGGCGGAGTTGGATCGGAATAAAAATAGCACAATACTGTTATGTATCTCAGATTTAGTATTATTGAATGTATCAGGCAAAGCTTTGGCAAAGGCTTTGTGGGACAAGTTAAGGACTTTGTACCAATCTCAGTCTCTGGTGAATAAATTGTTCCTATAGAAAAAGTTGTATAACCTGAGGATGAAGGATGGAGACTCGGTGACAGAGCATCTTAATGCCTTTAATACTGTGGTAAGCCTGTTGTTATAAAATTTTTAGATGAAGATAAGTGCATCAATTTGTTGTGTTCTCTACTAGAATCATGGGATGGTCTGGTTGTTGCGATAGGTAGCAATGCAACTACCTTGCATTTTGATGAAATAGTCTCATCCTTGTTGTCAGAGGAGATGAGATGGAAAAAAATGGAGGGAAAAAATGGTGATTCCTTGTCTATATCAAGATAGTCGCATAACAGAAACAAAAATAAATCCTTGAGTGGGAAATCTAAATCTAGAGGGAGATCTAAATCTCTAGGAAATCATGTAAAGTTTTGATGGAAATGAAGAAAGGAAGGGAACTTCAAAATGGATTGTACATTTAAATCTCCTGAGAAAGGAAAGGGATCTGATGACGCTCCTTCTGCAGAGGCAAAAACCACCTCAGATGAAGGTGGGGATGTGTGCTTGGCTTCTTCTTCAAGTACACATGTAGATCATGAGGCATGGTTGATTAACTTAGGTGCACCCTTTTACTTCATTCCCCACAAGAAGTGGTTCTACGAGTATGATAAATATGATGGTGGTGATTTCTTCTTAGGGGATGATAGGAAATCTAGAATCTTCGATCATGGAAAAGTCAAGTTGAAGTTGCAAGTGGAAGAATTAGAACACTTCTAGGTGTTCTACATATTCCTGTATTGGCCAGAAATCTGATTTCTGTAAGCAAGCTAGATGATGCAGGTGTAAAAATAGTGTCCGAGAATGATACCTTCAAAATGGTTTAGGGAGCACTGGCATTGATGCAGGGAGTTTGGATTGGAACTATGTACAAGCTTCAATGTGGCATTATTATTGATGGGTGCAACAGTTTTATGGTTCTTGAAAGTGGAGCAGAAAATCTAGTGGTCTCTAGCAAAAAGACCATGCGATGGCATCAAAGGCTTGGAAATATTGAAGAGAAAGGCCTTTGAATACTTCATGGTAATGGTGTGATAAAAGGTATGTCTAATTTCTCTCTGGATTTTTATTTCTATGAAAATTGTGTATATGGGAAGCAAAATCGGGTGAGTTTCCCATCTGGTGCTAAGAGGGTGAAACATATATTAGAGCTTGTGCATAGTGATGTGTTTGGACCTATGTCGATTCCATCACTAGGTAAGTCTATGTACTATGTATCATTTATAGATGAATTCTCAAGGAATACATGGATATATTTCCTTGGGAAGAAATATGAAGTTTTTGAAGACAATGAACATGAAGTTGAGTTTTGCAAGAAGGAGTTTGAAGACAATGAACATGAAGTTGATGGAAAAGGCAAGAAGCATGCTAAGTGGTGTTGGGTTAGGACTAAAATTCTTGGTAGAGGTAGTGGATACTGCATGTTACGTGGTCAACAAATCACCTTCATTGGCATTGGAGGATAAGATTCCACAAGAGGTATGGAATGGTAAGAAACCCTCTCTTTCATATATGAGGGTATTTGGATGTGATGCATATGTACATGTCCTAAAGAAGAAAAGAACCATATTGGATAGTAACTCTAAAAGGTGCATATTTATTGGGTATAATGATGGTTTAAAAGTTTATAATATTTGGAACCCAGAAACAAGGAAGGTTGTATACAACTGTGATGTGGTGTTTAAAGAGGTAAAATATGTTATTAAACATGAAGTCTTACCAAAGGAACTTGAGATGATAGAGTTTGAGCTAGAGGAGGAGGAATCAGACTCTACTGTAGAAGAGGAATCAGAAGATGAAGAGCCACAAAATCCAGCTGTGAGAATATCAGTTCGAGAAAGAAGGCAACAAGAAAGGTATAGTCCAACTGCTTTATGTTCAAATTTTTCTTTATCTATTACTGAAGATGATCCCAAAACTATCAGGGAAGCAGTAGATTCAGAGGATGGAAAACTCTAGAAAGAGGCCATGGTTGATGAAATGACATCTTTGCACAAAAATGAGGCTTGGGATCTCATGGAGTTTCCAAATAGAAGGAAACCCATTGGTATCAAATGGGTGTTTAATAATATATGAATGTAGAAGGCAAGGTGGAGAAATACAAAGCTCGATTGGTAGCAAAAGGTTATTCCAAGGTGTTGGGAATTGATTTTGGTGATATATTTTCTCCTATTGCAAAAATAGCTTCTATTAGATTACTTTTATCTGTTGTTGCTAATTTTTCTTTTGAGGTAGAACAGATGGATTTGAAGACAACATTTCTTCACGGGGATATGGAAAAAGAGATCTACATGAAGCAACCTGAAGGCTTTGTGGTGAAGGGTAAGAAAGAATTGGTATGCATGTTAAAAAAGTATTTGTATGGGTTAAAACAGTCACCAAGGATGTGGTATTAGAAGATTGATACATATATACGGGGACTTGGCTTCACCAGAAGCAAATCAGATCACTATGTGTATTTTAAATTAATTGGTGATCGTGTTATTTAGTTGGTCTTGTATGTGGCTAATATGTTGTTGATTGGAAATAACAAAGAAATTATCTAGGAATTGAAGACCCAATTGTCCTCCAAATTCAACAAGAAATATCTTGGTGCTGCAAACTATATTCTGTGCATGGAAATTAAATAAGATTGGACAAAATGGAAGCTCTAGTTAAACCATAGGAAGTATGTGAGACACTATTGTAGAGATCTAATATGTAGGATAGTAAACCGATGAAGATTCCTATTATTGTAGGTGTAAATTTATTTGTTGAACAATGTCCTAATACACAAGAAGAGGAATAGGACATGTCTTGTGTTCCATACACCAATTCATTTGGTAGCCTGATGTATGCAACGGTTTGTACTAGACCATACATTGCACATGCAGTGGGAGTATTAAGCAGGTTCATGTCAAAACCAGGGAAATAGCATTGGACAATAATGAAGTGGGTTTTTAGGTATTTGTGTGGCACTAGTGATTATGGTCTGCGCTTGATCGAAATATGGATTAGGGGCAAAAATTTGCTCCAAAATCAAAGTACTTAGAATCACTCAGAACCTAAATGATCGCGCCCTTCTCGATGATACAATCCCAACACAACTCATTTCACTCAAAATAGAGTTCGTATGAGGAAGTTAGAGCCTGCTGTTTGTTTTGTCAAACAGGAAAAATTTTGTGACTAGGATATTGACTAGGCATTTGTACAGCCTCTTCAGCAAAAATAATATTCCAGGAATATTTCTTGGAATATTCCACAGGTGGCTCAACTGGGTTGCAACAAGTGTCAGCATGTGAATGGTCAACGACATTGGGTGGACCAATGAGAGGGTGACACATGGCAAGCCTAGAGGCCGCCACGTGCCCTCTCAAAGGTCATTTAAAATTATAGTTGGTTGGACAGGGAGTTGAACCTATGACCTTGCCCACACAAGTGCAAAGATTTACCACGATACCACAACACTGTTACTTAACAAATAAATTTTTGAAGTTGTATTTAAATGTTAACTGTTAGGATATTCCGAAACATAGAAAATAGTTAAGTTCAACTTGGTCTAGTATAGAGTTAGGTATAGAGTTAGATAAAGTGTGTTTCTTTACCGTTGTACATTTTGTAACTTACAATCCGACGGTCACGATATGTAGTGATCCGACGGTTCATTCTCTCCTCAGTATTACGGACACTTGATCCGTGGCTTGACACCCGATTGGTCCATGAATTCTATTTAAAGCGCATGGAGGGTCATTTGTAGGTTAACCGTGCATGAGAGAAAGCTTATGTAAATTTTCATTCTTCTATTAATAAATTGCCTGTAGTAGCCACGTTGGCGCAGGCCGTGGATTGTTTCCCTCTCTGAGGGTTTTAACCACGTCAAAATACTGGTGTATTGATCTGTGATCTGTTTGTGAGCGGTGTCCTTTTGGTGTTCTGTCTGAGGAACTTACTCTGTATATTCCTACAGTTAAGGGATGAAAATCGCTGCATCCTTTTTATTTTTCATTGCCATTTGCAAAGAGCTACAAACAATATGGCGGAATTAATGGCACTTGAGCAATGTTTAGAAATCTTGAAGCAGGACAATCTCCAAAATATAATAATTAAAGTTGATTTTGAGTTAATCATTAACTCGGTCAAGAGAATCTGCCGTGGCATGGAGCCGGAAAAAGTCTCAAGACACTGGAGGCTGCTTCAGGTCTTTCAAAGGATTCAGTTTCACCTTTTGTGCTTGCGTACCATGAGTTTTACTCACGTGCGAAGGATGACAAATAAATTGGCGGACATTCTAGCCAGTCAAGGGGTGCTATGCACCAAAAGCTGGGTCAAGTTGAGTTGGCAAGAGATGCCTCAGAATAGATTGAGGTAGCATTGTCTCATTTAGGCGGATGAGGACAGAACGTTATTTCGAAACAGAGACGCAGAGACGGGGTCTAGTTGATTCGAATTGAATATGAAGTGTTATTTTAGAAGTGATGTTACAATTGGGATGCAGGTCTTTGTCTGCCTCCTTAGCTCAGGTAAGCGCAAACCCAGAAGTCTCAGGTGGAAGTTGCTCGACAGACAATGGTTCTCGGATGAACAGATAGAGAACATCAAGAATGGTAAGAAGATTTTCATTTTCCTTTGGTTCAAGCGCCTGAGGAGTTGGGATGATGCGAGGGACCGGAGTCCTGTCTTTTTTAGCGAATTCAAAACCCCCCGCATTACTTCCCGTGGTGTCAATACTGGCCTTGGGGTGGTTTCTGGTTTATCGCATGCACTCAAAGCTGGGAGCGGTTTTTCGGAGTTGGGATCGATTCCACTCACCACGCAACACGTGGCCAAGATTGGGGAGAGAATACCGCCCTCATCGTGCGGTAATTCTCTGTGCTTTTGGTTCATGCGATATGATCCTCTGCTGTTGGATGAGGCGAGGAGAATCAACGGTCAGGGAATAACGTGCATGTTGGTGGGTTGGGTCTTTTATTGCGCGGTGTGTCACAAGGTGATTGCGCGATAATTCTCTGTGCTTTTGGTTCACGCGATATGATCCTTTGTCGTTGGATCAAGCGAGGAGAATCAACGGTTAGGGAACAGTGTGGTTATTGGTGGGTCTGGGTCTTTTATCGTGCATGTTGATGGGTCCGGGTCTTTTGGCCATTTACGTATTGTTTATTTTGGATTTGAGTTAATTTGGGTTTGTTGTTTGGGTCTTTAGGACCTAGTTGGCGAGTTTTTATTTTGGTAAGGCTTTTACCTAGGGCAAAAAGTTTTAGCCTGTGGTTGTTTGTAATTTTATGTAATTTTACCCTTTGAACATTATGAATAGAAGGCACGACTCTTGCATTAGCAAAAAAAAGGAAGGTGTTCTCCACTATACCCATCTGTTCTCTGAAATAGACGAACTTAGCTCTCCCTAGAGCTTTTGTGATTATATCTTCCACCTGTTGCTATGTGGGAACATGTTGTAGTTGGACTCCCATGTTGTTGATGTCTTACACTTGTGATACAACTAGATCTCATTGTCCATCATGCCGCTGCGCATACTTCGATCTACCTCACACTGCTGCTGCTTATGCAACACTACTGCTGCAACTATTGCAATAGTGAGTCTGGAAAGTCCTTTGGGGAGTCTCACTCAAGTTGGAAATGCTCTTGCAACCTGCAACTGGGAAATTTGCACTACCTCCATTAACTATACGAATTCCCTCCTCCTGAACTAGACACTCGATCTCCCTAGATTTATTGTTTTCTTGCAACTGGATCTGCAACTCTACCTCGAGTCTCTAACTGCAATTAGCTCTGCACTGTCTACTGAGAAACTGATTGAGCTTAACTGTCTCTGTGCCTCTCTAGTATTTGATTGCAACTACTTATGCACTGTCACTTAGGATCCGATTGCGCGTGTTGAACACTGATCATTTTGCTACTGAGTATTGTGGAGCAACATTTATGGCCAAAGACACAGCACAACTAGAGCCATGGGAAATGGGCGATGATGATTGGGCATGGTGATTTTGGGATTCAAGTGGATCCATTGTTGGAAGATTGAGTCAGCAACTTGTGTGGGATCTAGGTATCAAGGCACTGATTCAATTTTGTCTAGCACAAAGTCATGATGTGACCCAGTGGTTTGTATGGGATCTTGATAGCAATGTGCATATGTCTCTGCAATGGATAAATATGGATTACTTGAGGGCAATCAGTCTTGGGGTTGGAGGACTTGTAATGTCCCCATTTTTATAGTACAACCAAGATGGATTTTCATGGTATGTGATGGTTAGGTCACAATAGCAGGATTACATAAACAGGAGCCCCAAAGTGGTTTTGAGGTGTTTTAATGGGATCCAACGATGTTCACTTGGTATATTCACCATCAGTAGCAATTCCACACCACTTTTATTGGTTTTGTTGCTTTATGATAATTCCCATAGAGAGAAATTATTATTGAGCATACCTTAGTTAATTACGCTTAAGGTGGCATTCTTGGGGGAATATTTGATGAAACCCCTCAGTGTAATAGCTCATTTGGACCATAATGAGAAGATCTACAGGATGGGATGCCGAGAAGTGACTTCCAATGGTTGGAGAAAATATGGTGGGCGATTTACCATTTTCATGGATTAAAAGTGACTAATTAGTCAATTAATTAAAATGGGAGAAGATTAATTAAGGGGAAGAGGGCAAAAGTGACTTAAATAATTTAAAAGTCACTCAAGATGAAGTCAAGGAGGAGCTTCTAGAATAATAATAAAATAATAAAATAAAATACTTCTAAAAGGTTTGAGATCTATCTTTTAGGCCTTTAAAAGGAGGAGGAGATCATTGGGGGACACCTTGGTTTTGAGTATTTGTCCTTGGTGTAGATTGGATAATTTAGTTTGTGGCTTTAGTAGCCCTAGGATGAAAACCCTCAAGGGATTTAGTGAGAATGGGTGAGAACCCATCTCTCCCGTTGGTGAATTCATCCAAAATTCTCAGGTGTGTTTATTAGTTTAACTTTCATTTTTGGAGGCCGATGTAGTATTGTTGTAGATTTCTTGGGAGGCCATCATTTCAGCGATTTCCATGGTATTGTATTCGCATGTAATATCTGTTGCATATTAATAAAATAAGGCTGAGAAATTTTCATATATTTCTTATGCATTTTAAGTTGCAGTTTATGTTTTGTGGTTTGCATTGTAAGTCACATGACATGACAACATGGGATACGGAGGACATGTAAATATGAGTATTCAACACGAGACATAACAACCCCAGAAACATGAACATAGGGGACATGTTCTATATATATATATATATATATATATATATATATATATATATTAAAAAAGTACTAAAACATAGTGCCTAACCCATATTTTTTAGAAATTAGAACATCGACAGATATGAATCGTGATGATATCTATTTAGTAATTTACTAATTTAGTACAATTTCACAATTTTAGAACTAGTTAGTTTATTAATTTACTATATCAATGATGTTCACAATTCAATGTTTATTGTTCATGTTAATAAAAATTGTTCAAGCACATAAGAAACTAGAAATTTAGAAGTAGAACTTAGATATTAAAACCATAAATTGTAGATTTGTCATTAAGTCATCAAAATCAAAATGTATTACATAGACATTGATTGAACGACACTAGAAAGTACAAAATAGAGTAGATACAAAATAGGTAGGAATATCATAACTCGTTAGTGGTACTGGTCATGCCTCACTAATCACGACTCTATCAATAGTCCAGGTCGTCCTCCATGTCATAATCACCATCACTACTACTGCCATCTGACTTTGCTCCATCCAATTCCTCTATGCCCAATCCAAGATCTCTTGTTGCATTTGTTGGTGTGGAGGATGACCCTTCAAGAGACTCGTAATAAAAAATCACTGGCTCTAGTATTGGGTCATTAAGGTCCATGTTGGCTAATGCCTCATGAATTAACATGAAATTGACAGAAAAATGAAAAAAATCAAGACATGACGCTTTTTAAGATAAGGACACATTAGGGCATGTGTCTGAATGGCCCAAACACGTTTCCTGATTTTAGGACACGTTGAAAAACGTATCGAACATGTTTTATGGGTCGTGTTGTGTTCGACATGTGAAATATGGGACACGGGACCCCCAAAGACATGTCCCGTGACTTAGTTTAAAGTTAATTTTATGGTAAAAATTCTCTAATTTGATGAATGAATTTTATGGCAGAATTTTTGAGGAAACTCTCCTGAAATGAGTCAAAAATATTACATGTGCATAGTGCGGAGGAGAAGTAATAGAAGAAGGTACAAGTTGATTGAAGATCTGGTAAGAGATTTGTTTTTCTCTGTGCAGGTGGAAGTTGAGGAAGGTGAGAAGATTTGTAGCATCCTAGAGCAAGAAGTGCTTGCAGGGTTCCAAAGAAAAGAACTAGGAAGTTGCCAAAAGCCCAACTCAGGAGAAAGCTCGGTGTGGTATTGTGTAGTAATGCTGAGACTTGTTACTATAGAGATGTGTTGTAGCTGACGAGTTGAAGTTGTTACGAGAAGACCAGAAAACATATGACCAGGAGGTCATAAATTTTTGTACCTTGGGAGTTTGATGTAAGAGCATCGACGCACCTCCAAGAAAATCAACAAGAACGAGTTTTGGAAGGGGCAACTATCAAAAAGCAAGGTAATATCCCAAGTCACTTGACATGGGGACACAGGAAACACATGACACACAAATACGAGAGTCTGACAAGGGACATGGGGACCCCCCAGAACATGACACTAAGACACGTTATACATATGTATTAAACAATTAATAGATAGTACATAAATTCTCATGATGATACAAATTCGATCATACATGTACATTGTAACATTATGCATACAATCATGATTCATCAATGATTCAAATTTGCAACTAACACTTACTACTACATCAATGGGGAATACGATAAGTTGACATTGGCCAAACACAGGAAATTAACCATATGCTACAGTTTTCTCAAGTCATCAAAAACAAAATGTATTGCATAGGTTCTGAGTCTTGAGGATTCCTGACTAGGAAGGCCAATGGTAAATAGGCTAATATAAAATACAAAACAAAGTAGAGACCAGTGAAGCATGACCCTTTTTAAACCTGCGGGTAAGGGCGGGTCTATGCCCTGGCTGAGTCACCTGCATAAAACCTGCAGTCTACACTCGGACCCGACGGGTTTTGTATAAGACCCAGCTACCTGTGTCAAACCCGCGGCTAGCCCATGAAACCCCCATCGGACCCGTATAAGACCCTTCACGCATGAAAACCCACAAATTGTCCAAAAATTTGATTTTTTTTTTGTTTGTTTATATATATTTTTTCTTTTCTGGAAATGACGTGGATGAAAAGGGAAATTGGAGGGAAAAAAGCTTTATAAGCATCTAAGCATCTCTCCCTCTTCCATTTCTCATTCACTTGTCGTTTGAGTGTTTGGCTAATTTGTCTGAGTGTTGAGAGTGAAGCTAAAGGAGCATGAAGGAGTTGTTGGAGGAGGCTAAAGAAGGCCAAAGGAGGCTTCATCGAATGGGACTAAGCTTCATGTAGGCTTCATGAACCTAGTTAGAATGTTTTCCATGTATTCATTTTTGTTTTTTGGTTTTATTTTTTTTTTGTTTGGGGTTGCCTGTGGCTGAGTTTCTCATACACACAGGGCCGTTGTGTGGCTGAGAAACTCGGCCAGACAACCAAAAACATTTGCAAATAAAAAAAAATTCAAAACCAAAAAAAAAAAAATTAAAACCATTTTTTTTTAATTTATTTATTTTTCTTCTAGATTTTGTCACCATGGTCACCATGTGACCAAAAGGGTTTCAGATAGTCTCGTGATTCGACATGGGCACATGGTCAACGAATCATTCTCGGTAATGCCCACAATATCAAGTGCAATTATTGCAATGCCACAATGCATGTAGGCATAAACAAGCTGCAATACCACCTAGCCAGAATTCCTTGGAATGGTGTGGGATGTTGTCAAGGTTGCCATGATGAAGTCACTACTGAAATGGTAGCTGCTTTAGAATCCATTAAAGAAGCAAGTTCTAAGAGGGCAAGAAGGAAGGATGAGATTGTTGGGGTAGGTAGATCTTCATCTAAAGACTCAGAGTGAAACACAGTTTCAAGTGTGGGTATTGGTAACTTGTCTTCAAGTGTTGTGACCAACAAGAGTATAACCTCTTCTTTCTCCAGTCCTCGTACAACTCCAGGATCTCAACCCACCTTGGATAGTTTCAATGAAAAGAAGAGGAAGGAGGTAGATATGGGAGTGAGGAGGTTTTGGTACCATAACAGTTTTTCATTCAAATATGCAAAGTCTTATTTTTAGCAACCCATGGTGGATGCCATTGCATGTGCTAGCCCTGGATACAAAGCCCCGTCTTATAATGCACTTGGGAGGAAAGAGCTAGATGAGGAGCTTGAGTGTGTCAAGGAACAATTGGAGAGCATTAAAAGCTCATGGAATTTTACAGGTTGTACACTTATGTTTGATGGGTGGACAGAGCAGACGGGTAGAACAATAATAAATTTTGTTGTAGCTTGCCCTAAAGGAACCATGTTCCGAAAATTCATTGATGCATCTGCAAATGTAAAAGATGCACATTTGAATTTTTTATTGTTGGCTGATGTGGTGGAGGAAGTTGGGGTTGCAAATGTTGTCCAAGTAATCATGGACAATGCAGTAGATAGAAGGTTGCTTTGTGCCAAATATCCCACCATTTTTTGGACTCTATGCGCTACCCATTGCATAGACTTGATGCTAGAGGACATTGAGAAGTTGGAGTGGGTGCAAGTTGTTGTGAAATAATGCAAGCATATTACCAAGTATATTTATAATCATGCTTGGGTGTTGAACCTTATGAGGGAGTTCACAGTGGGTGAGCTTAGTCACCCAACTGTCACACGGTTTGCTACAAAGTTTCTTTCCCTCCAAAGGCTTTTGTATGAGTACCAAGCTTTGAGAAGAATGTTTTGTAGCCAACAATGGTTTCTAGAAAGATAGAAAGATAGCACAAAACTATAAGCAATGTCTGTGAAAACCTCTGTCTTTGTTGATAGTTTGTGGGACAAAGTGACAGATATTTTTAGGATGACTGAGCCCCTTCTGAAAGTCTTGAGATTGATGGATGGAGAGAAACTTGGAATGGGATATATTTATGAGGGCATGGATAGGGTCAAAGAGGCCATCAAGATTTTCTACAAGGGAAGTGAATCTAAATATCTCCCTATATGGAAAATTATTGATTCCAGCTGGGACATGCAACTACATTCACCATTGCATGCAGCTGGAGCATATCTCAATCTAATCTTATTCTATAATGAGGGGTCTAGCATTCAAAGAGATCCTGAGGTGATGAGAGGTGTCATGATATGCATTGAGAAGATGTTCCTAGATCAAGATATTCAGGACAAAATCAACATACAACAAGATATGTACAAGGAAGCATCTGACATGTTTGGATTTAGCTCAAGCCAACGTCTCAAGGACGATAAAATGCCTTGTAAGGGCAAATAGTTAGAACTTAGCTTGTATATGTTTGGCACTGCAAACTGATAATCTTTGTTGTTATTTTTTTACAGCTCATTGGTGGATAGATTGTGGCACTGAAGCACCACAATTATAAGAATTCGCCATCAAAGTTTTGAGTCAACCCTGCAGTGCTTCTTCTTATGAGCACAATTGGTCAATGTTTGAGCACATCCACAACAAAAAGAGAAACAAGTTGGAGCATGAGAGGTTCGAGATGTTGGTTTTCATCTACTACAACCTTCGAATGCTCACAAAACAAGTGCAACCAAAGGATACATATCCAATTTTATTGGATAGTAGTGATTTAGAGTTTGATTGGTTTGTGGAGGAGGAGGCCTCTGATTTGAGTTGGCTTGATGAAGAGACTGAGGATATCTCTAGTTTGCCATCTCAAATGGAGACACCAAATACACTTGCCTCACAGTTGCTTCAGTCTTCCGATGTTACCACTAGCTCCATGACGGCTTATTTTAGGCATGGTTATCCATGAGTGATGAGACTCAAGATTGTTATGAGACAATCATTTATCATTTATGACATATGTATTTGAATTTTGAACTTACTGACATTTTTGATTTTAATTATGGAATCATGAGTCATTTTCTTATTCAGTATCTAAATGTTTTGCTTACAAAAATCGAATATGTTATGTTGTACTTTTATAGATATGAGATGATGTTATGAATTATTTCATATATTGTGGTTTTTATAACTTATAAGGATTGGAATTGTCATTAGTTTCTTTCTTGTGCTTAAATTTACCATATTTTAAGCTTTTTTTTTGGTATTTTGACGAGTCTTATATGAGTCTTATAAGGGTCATTCCCGAGTTTTATACGAGTTGATGAGTCAATGCCATGACAAGTCTTATACAAGTACAAGTCGTGCGACATTAGTAGAAACTAGAACCCAAAAGAGTAGAACAAGAAGGAAGAATCTCATAGGCTACTGCTAGCAAGCTATAGGCTAAGTCTATAGCTCATCAACATGAAACTTGGCATCAATATCATAATTGTTGTCTTCTGCATCCTATGTATCCAATGTAATCTATGCATCTGGTGGTGTGGAGGATGACCCCTTGAGAGTATGACCATCATCCAAAACACTCGTATCTCCTTTTCCGATCACTCCTACATTCTTACAACACCCAAACAACGAATGTAAATGGACAAATGCAACGCAATTTCGGTGGAGACGTGCCCAAAAGTTGTAATTCTCTCTGGGCACGAATCAGACACCTTCTTAACACGAATCCCAAACTTCGGACACTCACTAGCAACAAATTGAACACATGTAAGCAGAGAATTGTGTTTGACACAGTGGATTCGTGACATGTGAGGGGGAAGGGATAGATTTGGTGACTTAGGTAATATCTATTTTGTAAAGGATTAAAAGTGTGAAAAATCAGATGTGTGAGGGATCTTAGGGATTATGTTGAGAGCTTTATGGATAAAATCATCTATACGAAGTGATCCATGACAATGTAATTTCCTTTATAAATTGTAGCCTTCACGCATTGAAAAGAGGCGACCATTAGAATTGAGATCAGGCCCGCCAAGGCTGCAAGAGATGCCATGTAAGAGTATAGTAGTTTTAATTAATGAAATTTGGTTCCTGTGTAATTTTGCTTGCGTAAACCTCATAGTTTATATTTCTGTCTTGTGTGAGCCATTGTGTGACGTTGCATGTAGTCATGATTTGATGGCGTGAGGAATTAGTTGCATGTCGACCATGCATGCATGGATCAAAGGTGCAGTGGGAGCCAAGTGGGCCCATACCCATAATCTAGGATCGAGACTAATAAAAACGAGGAAAACGACAAACCCATAAATCGTTTTCATCATTTTATGTGTCAAACTTGATGTAGATGCATCTAAAATTCATTCTTTGAGGGTTGGCACTCAAATCTCTATCAATGGATCACTATGGTCCTAGAATTCAATGGGGGCACCACAGGAGGGGTCTCATGGGTCTCCATTTGCTCCCATGTTGGGGGATTTCAAGGTGATGCTATCCCTCCCATGTCTGAAGGGTTGATATAATCCTCATCTGGGCCCTGGATCAGTTGACATTGCTCCCAGTGTGCTAAGGCTAGCTTGGGGGCGTGTTGGGTCCAAGTGCACCATCCTAAAAAGTCATCAAATATAGGGCAAAGCGTCAAAATGCTCTAGGTTCAGAAGGTTCCCAAGCTCATGTGTGATGCTTTGCTACTACTTGGAGGCCCATGGCTCTCAATGCTTCACTTGTGGGGTGCCAATATGCTTGTCTTAAGACCTGGGTACTTGTGGGTCCCCAGGTCATGGTTGAGGAACCACCTGACAATCACAACATAAAGTGTAGTGCAAGCAATCAAATCATCAGGGACAATAATTATTATTGCATGTAAGTGGACCAAGCTTGAATGTAATGGTTATGGGTTATTTAATACGTCACATAAGGTTTCCTTTCAAAAAATGGGGCTTTGAACTTGCAATGGTGTTTCATCCCTAGGTAGGAGTGGCTAAAGGTCCCGCCCTATTAGGTGTTTCCACTTTCTAGCCCCCAAGGGGAAGTTACATTTCCTCAATCCACCATTTAATTGATTGTTGTTGGTGAATAGTAATGATGGTACGGAGGGGAGAAGACTACATGGCCAAGTGCCATGGTCAAAGGGACCAACATGATGATCCACATCTTGAGTATATGGAGGTGAGGTGGGAGCAATCGTGGATGCATGAGTTACCAACTCTGCCTTTGTTTTTCCATGCCTCTTGTGCGTCTTTTACTTTTGTTTGATTTCTCCTTGTATTACTGCTCATAGCTCAAAGGGTTAGAGCTTGCTTTGAATGATGCATAGCAATTGTTTTAGCTTTTAAGGATGGTTCATTTCATTTCCCATTGGAGTTGGGACTTGTAGGTTTCCTTTTTATGATGTAATAGGGAAACATTGGCCTAGGAACTGAGTAATGGCCATACGAGTGAGGTAGAGCTCATGCTAGGATTTTTCCGACGTGCTAATTTGTATGCCCATTCCATCTTTTGCATTTTTTAATTCTTTTTATTTGTTTTGTGGCCATTATATCTTTTTTCTTTTCTTTTAGTTGCATTAACTTCCCGAGGCAAATTTTTCGGGCCCTACCCAGGTATAAATCGATGTATGGGTGCAAAATCCCAAAGAACCATTGGTTAGTGGAACTCGAAGAGTGGACGTGAGATAAGGGATTGGAATGTATGGAGGAAAGTGGTATGGAATAGGGATAGATGGAACTACATTGTCTCAATGAGGATTTCCCAGGTAGTGCCCCCCTATACCCATTGGGCCATTAGGGAGGTCCCATTGGACTAGTGTTGAAGATTAAACCCCCATTTAAGGTGAGGAAACAAGATCACGGTCAAAACCTGTCCTTCTTGCAGGTCACTTCATAATTCATATAAAATGCCCGAAATACAAACAAGCATAAGCACCCGATTGGAAAAGGAATAAAGTACCTTTTGATCGAAAGCCTACCTTCGTTCATGTGCTCTTACCTGATGGGTGTGAAACATATGACTAATGCAGGTTGCGGAGATGAATAGTGGCACAACATCAACTAGTGGTATTTATTAGGGGTTGCTAGCTAGCCGACTAGATGGAGAAGCATGGGAGGATAATTTTTCTTCTATAGGGTTACCCATTTCGGTGGGGAACAAGCCCATGGATTGTAGCTGAGAAAATATGTATTTATCTATCAGTGGTTAGAAAATAAATTTGGAAAAACCGGCAAAAACTTGACAAAATTGAAGAAGTCTGTTTGAAAAACAGGTTTGGTTGAAAAACTCACGATTTGGGTATTTTATCGAGATTTTATTAGGGTTTGGTGAGAGGAGTTGAATGCACTTGTTTCTCTTGCAAATCTTCTAGAATTTTCTTGAGCCACACAATTTCCTTTGTTGCTTCAGCTGCTGCGATATATTCCGCCTTAGTTGTGGAATCCGCTGGAACTGATTGTTTGCGTGACCTCCAAGAGAATTCCTGATCTTAAGACTCGTAACATAACTTGAAGTAGATACCCCAGTTTCTTTATCTCCATCGAAGTCTGAATCAAAATATCCAATCAAGTTGAAGTCGCCCACCTGTGTATACTTAAGTCCAAATTCTTGAGTTCCTTTCAAGTACTTTATAACTCTTTTTGCAGCAGACCAACATCCCTCACAAGGCTTTTGCATAAACCTGGAGAGGATTCTAACAAAAAATGAAATGTCTGGTCTGGTATTAGTTAAGTAGTTGAGACTTCCTACAAGCTATCTATACTTTGTTGCATCCCCAAATTCTTTTCCTTCAGTGGATGTGAGCTTTAAATTCTGTTCCATTAGAGTGGTTAAAGGATTGGATTCAATCATGCCAAACCTGTTCAACAGATCCGCAATGTACTTCTTCTGAGAGAGGAATATGAACTTCGGATGTTGAGTTACTTCAATACCAATATAGTAGTGAACATAGCCCAAGTCTATCATTTCAAAACCTTTCCACAATTCTTTCTTTATGGATGCAATATAGCTCTCATTGTTCCCTATCATCAAAAGATCATCTACATACACCGCAAGATATACAACTGTTTTGCCAACTTTCTTGACAAACAAAGTTGCATCATCAAGATCATAATGTTTGAAGTTGAGTTTCAGAATATGCTCAGTTAACTTCTCATACTAGGCTCGCGGAGCTTGCTTGAGTCCATACAAGGATTTTACAAGCTTGGATGCTTTATGTTCTTGGCCCTTCACAACAAATCCTTCTCGTTGGGACATAATAACATTCTCTTTTAGATCTCCATTCAAGAAAGCAATTTTTACATCCATTTGATGGACTTTCCAACCGTTTTGTGTTGCCAAGGCAAAGAGTGTTCGAATGGTAGCCCATTGTGCTCTGGGGAAAAAGTATCTTCATAATCGACCCCTTCCTTCTGTGCAAAACCTTTTTCCACAAACCTGGACTTGTGCTTGTCAAGTGATCTATCAACGGTATACTCTTTCTTGTAGACCCACTTGCAGCCTATTGGTTTGGTTCCAATGGAGGATTAACCAACTTCGAGGTGCCATTCTTTATCAAGGCATCATATTCATTCTGCATCGCTTCTTTCCATTCATAATGAGAAGCGACTTCTTAGAAGGAAATTGGTTCAAAATTTGTAGACAAATTCAGTTCACAATCATAAGAAACATCCATATTAGTAGGTGAATCAAAATCGTCTGCATCACCTCCATTTTGTCTGGTTGAGCTTCTTGTTCCTGTCTTTCCAACTTGATCAGGATGAACACTTTCAAGTGTCTTTGTTATCCATTGTGGAGGACCTTTCTAAGATGGTCTAGGCTACTCAGTTGACTGAGATGGGGATGAATCAAGATTTAGTCTCCCAATTTTGTCAATCACATCATTCAAAGTATCATCAGTGGTTGGAGCTTCATGTGGGGGAAAGAGTGCTTCAGAAGAAGATTCCACAGATTGAACCAGCATAGGAATCCCCCCTTCCAGATGTGGAAGCTCATTATCAAATTCTTGAAAATACTTTGCATGTCCAAATCTATCCAAGCGATCAAGATGTTGCTCAACAACATTGTCAGCCTTGGAGGATTAAAGAAATATCACATGTCTAGATATTATAAACTTCTTCACTTCATCATAGAGACGGTATGCTTTGGTGGTATTTGAGTACCCCAAGAAGATACATTTGTGACTCATTGTACCAAGTTTGATTCTTTGTTCCTTAGGTATCAAGGCATAACAGGTGGAACCAAAAATCTTGAGATGCCTCCCAGAAGGAATGCGGCCATACCACATTTCATAGGGAGTCTTGTGTTTGATAGCATTAGTTGGACACCTAATCTTTATGTACACAACACATAGAACTTTATCAATCCAAAACATGAGTTTAACATTCTTGAAAAACATCATGGAACGTACCATATTTAAGACTGTCATGTTCATTCTTTCAGCTACTCCACTCTGTTGGGGATTACAAGGCAAAATTGTTTGTTGTTTGATGCCATGCTGGCGAAGGTTGTTTTTAAATTCATTTGAAGTGTATTCTTTTCCATTATCAGTGTGAATATATCCAATATGAGATTGTGCATCATTTTCAATCCATGCATGAAATTTCTTGAATGTTTGAAAAACAACAGATTTGTTCTTCAATAAATAAACCCAACACATTTTGGTGTAGTCATCAATAAATGTCATCATATATTTATTACCATTTGCAGAAGGAACAAGCATTGGGCCACATAAATCTGAATGAATGAGTTCAAGTTTTCTATGTGCTCTGGAATGACAATCATGAAAAGACTGTTTGCTGTGCTTTCCTAAGATACAAGCATTAAGATACAAGCATTACCTTGCTTAAGTGTGCTAGGAATTGTAGGCAAACCAGTAACACCATTTGTTTTCAACAAATGAAGGTTTTCATAGTTCAACTGTCCATATCTAGATTCTAGCATGCCATAAAAGACTTGATGGCAAGGTACCTTCATCATAGTGAGAACTATATGAAAAGTTTTGTGCACGAGTAGAGGTACCTTGCAGCTTGAGAAGTCTTTCTTCTTCTATCCCTGTCATGACAAGTGAGTGATTTGATGTTTTTCTGACCTCGAAGTTGCCATCAAATATATGAATGGAGTGTCCTTGCTAGCAAATGTGGACCAAAGAGAACAAGTTTTGCCTAAGCTCTGTGAGGTATAGAACATCATGTAGAAGAAAGTCTAGAAGACTAGCCAGTTTGAGCTCGATGGTGCCAAGCACTGATGGCTTGAGTTTCCAATTGTCTGCAAAATATACTGCTCCATCAACATTGCCAGTGAATTGTTCAAAAAAATATCCTAAAGGTCATGTGGCAAGTTGCTCCTGATTCGAGCAACCAATCGTCTTTTCATGAAGCAAGTGAAGCACTGAACAAGTCTTTAGGTACTCCATTGTTACAATGTGCCACAACATAATGAGCGGATTCGGGTGCTTTAGCTTTTCCTTTGCCATTGATTTTACCTTTCCCTTCATTTCTTTCCTGCCCAGTTTTGTCCCAAGGAAACTTGCATGTGGGTGCATCATGTCCATCTCTATTGCAATGTATGCGATGCAGATCATACTTTTCTCCTTGGAACTATTTGCTCCCCTTGCCTCTAAAATTCCTCCTTGCTCTTCCTTTTCAGCCACCTCTTCCTCTAGAAGAATCTTGTGCATGATTCTTCTCTCTATGTGGAAGACACATCTTCTCCAGAAGAGTGAGGAGCTGTCTTCTTCCGAAAAGCCTTCTCTCTTTTAGCAAACTTCTTCTCAAGGGAGTCAAAGGTAATCTCCTTAAGGTTTCCACTTGCTTGCAATGACTCAAGATAATGTGAATAAGTGGGATATAGTGCCTTGACATAAGCTATGAGAGGAATATCTATCTCAACACGAGTGGCTTTTATATCATCCATAATGTTTCCTTAAGGTTTCCACTTGCTTGCAATGACTCAAGATAATGTGAATAAGTGGGATATAGTGCCTTGACATAAACTATGAGAGGAATATCTATCTCAACACGAGTGGCTTTTATATCATGCATAATGGAACTTACTTCTCTTGCTAAGGCAAGAGGGTCATCATTTTTAAACTCAATATTGAACAACTTAATTATCAATTGAACAATTTCAAGTTCAGAGTGTGAGTCATACAATTCCTTTAGCTTCTTCAAGGCTTGAAAGGCACTTGTAAATTGAGAAATATGGCAACTCACCTATTCATTTACTGATGCTGGAAGCAAGGCATAGGCCTTGCTATTCTTGTTTTTCCAAATGGCAAGCTCCCTTTCTAAAGTGGGATTTTCAAGTGCATTGTCTCCTTCCTCCTCACAAACCCCTTCCCACAACTCATTGAAAATGAGAGTGTGTTTTATCTTCCCGGGCCACTCAAGTTAGTTCTCTTTGCCAGAGAGAACTACTCCCACAATAGAAATTAGTGAATGCATCATAATTTTGTTTTATCTACGTTTGATATCCAAAACAAACACAATCTTTCTTGATACCCTCTGTTTAGGTGGCAAAAAAAATCTTCACTATATTGATACTTTTAATCTTGCATATATTCCTCCACTCACAAATATATTATATGATGGTTTCAACATATAAACCATACAATAAATAGCCAAAAAAATCTCAACTAATTTCATGTCTCAAAAATGCCACCATCAAAAAAAATCTCATTATATACACCATCCAAAATTCTCATTATATAATCACCATCCAAAAATTTTCAATGAACGTTAATACTATCACCATTTTCAAAGGAACTTAATTCACTTCATAATATATATCATCATATACATTCACCACACCTTGAACTTGTGTTTGCGACATTGTAGCAGTGAATTTGCAACTGCGTCATAGTTAGAAGAGTCTTGAAGGCCGGTCTCTTGAACTTGTGTCTGCGGAACTGCAACAGTGAATTTGCAACCAGTTTGAAATCCCAATCGGTAGGAGCTTCAATGCATCGGACAAGGGTGGGTTGTGGTATGACTGGGCCCGACTCTGCACTGGATGGAGATTATAATACCTCGACAGTGTTAGATGTTGTGACAACGAGAGCTATGGGAGTCAAACTGAGTAACAATCGCAGATGCAGTAGAATTTGGTAGTTAAATGAGTGACAAAAATTGGATGAGAGCTCCATTAGTAGAGATCCTCAAGTGGGCTATCCAAGCTCTTACAATCTCAGTGATCACTCGCAAAACGAAATGGTCAACATGTGCAAAAACTGTGCAGCTCGTCGGGAAATGGGAATTGCCAAAATTCTTGGGAAAGAGCCAATTTTGCCGAAATATGATTCGAGTTATAGGACTAGAAATTCCCTCTTTGAACTGTATGAGAGGTTAATGCCAGCCTCATTGATTCCTATACCATTCCCATGCTGCATGGTGATTTTTTTCCGAGACTAGCCAACAATGGTCAAATATGAGATCAATTACACCGTAGAGAGGAAGGAGATGTATGGTTGATTGGAAAGCCGATGTGTTAGTGCAGTCTAGACGTGTCAGCTCTGCAAAATATGCAAAACAAAGGCAGGAGGGAGTTACAAGGGCAAAAAGGAAGCCAGAAAAATGGCGCTGTCTCTGATATCATGTCATGCCAAGAGTTAACTCCTCAAAGCGAATTGTGCTTTTGCATTAAGATTGATCATAGATATATACATGGAGGGAGAGACTCTTCGGTTTCATCTCCCAGTGTCTCTTCATCTTCTAATTCTCCTTATTTTCTATTCACAACATTTACATGGTTTACCTAATCCCAAAGATTGGGTGTCAACACTAGCAGGCCTTGTAAATAGGCAAAAGCTAGAGGGCACAACAACACTTGGGACACCGGCCCATTGTCACCACAACCTAATTCCCCTACTATTCTAAGATTTTCACTGACGAGAGGAGTCCCAATATGAGTCACTTGTGATAGATATGTATCTATGGTAAGTCGTAAGTGAGGCAAGGTGGCTCATTCAATTGAAAGGTTCAATAAATGTGCGAGCTTTGGGAGAAGCTAGTAAGACTTTCCATCAAAAACCCCTTGTGAAAAAGGCTACATGAGATCTAGGGTTAAAATATTTAAGGAGATGTGAGTTCATCTATAATGTCAAGGCAGCCAAGAGAAAAGACTATGAATGATATACTTCAACAAGTACTAAAGCACAAGCCTTCAAAGAAATCGCTAAGCTGAAGGATTAGCTTCTAAGGTCCTCTCTTGGTGTGATAGCTAGGGCATTAATTTTATGGAGATTCCAACGTTGAAATTCTTTCAAAACTTGAAGATGCCTAGAGGAGACACTAAGGAAGTGGTCTATCCAAGTAAAATTCAAAACACCTTCCTCTAATGAATTTCACACAAAGCCATAGAGAGGCCTCCTTATTCGTAAAGGGACGAAGAGGGAGGCGAGAAATAGGTGAAAGAAAGATGATCTATCAATTTGAGTGTGATAACCAAGGATCTAAGACCAATGCCTAGCAATTGGGAGAATAGGGGTAGATGATCTATCAATTTGAGTGTGATAACCAAGGATCTAAGACCAATGCCTAGCAATTGGGAGAATAGGGGTCAAGGATAATTGCGAGATGGGAACTCGCTCTTCAAGGAGACCTAGACGAAATTTCACTATCCTTAATGGAAGCACCAACAAAATGACTTCTAGATGTTTATACTTTGATGACACTTGTTGATGGAGTTTCAAGGATGCAAATGTGACAAAATCCTCTAGGAACAGTCATTCATTATCCATGATTGACACAAGCAAATTTCTCAATAGTTTCATGTTTAAACAAAATTTCATCACCTAGGGCAAATTTAGAACCATGAGAAAACATTCCATGCACTAGTCATTATTCATAAATCAGAAATATAACATTAAATAACACACACAAGATAATGACGAATATATCCATCCATCACAAAGCAAAAAAGAAGCTCCAAGCAAGATAGCGAAAATTTCCAAACATCAAAATGCATCCAAATCATTCAAATTCGTCCTCTAATTGCAGGTCCGAAGTTCTCAAGAAGAGAGATCGAAAATCCAAACTGTGATGTCTAGAATGAGACTATGTCTCATATATTTATACAATAGCAAAGTGTTCACAATATGAAAAATAAAGCCCCATCCAATGCCTAAAATATGAAGTAACCCACCTGTTGTCCTTTGAGATAACCCTAGGTCAGTTGGTTATGCCAAAGCATCTGGAATATTTTGGGATTTTTAATTTTGTGGATGACCAGAGAACAGCTAATTAAAACAGATGTTTTTAAACTTAGAAAGATCTTAAATATAATGAAGGGCTGTTTTTTATTTGCACATAGTAATTTAAATTTGATGTGTGATGATTTTTAGAAGAAAAAGGAAATGTAAATGATCATATACTCAGACAGAATACTTAAACATTTACAAGAAGAAATCATTAAAACTGTGTTTCAATGATCAATATAATACAACCAAATTATAACAGAAACCTAATGCAATTTAACTTTCAAGAGGAAGTAGTAGAATCAAACAGCTCTGTAACTTAGTCTCTTAATTAAATTACAATTCACAGCAAATTAAAAATGAAATTGATACTCAATTGGGATTTTTAATTGGATAACTGTCTATATGATAAATTATATGAAGAAACAATTATGATAAACACAAAGAAGAACTCACTAAAAGACAAGCCATGTGTAGATAACTCAGAATCCTTTATTGACATTCAAAAAGCTCCAGCGTAGTACAATTCTGTTTAAAAACTAATTCCAAGGTGCAACCCCTGATTCTTTATCAGAATGAGGTATATATACAAAAAAGGGAGTTTTACATTTAATGCCTTATTGACCAGGCATGCTAAAATATCTAAAACTAAAACAGACTTGAATGATTCAATCTAGGAAGAATGCATCTTCGTTCTGGCCCTGTTCTGATGGAATCTGTTGCTGAGTCACTTCTTTTTTCTGGATATGCTGGCAATTGACTGTTGTGCTGGAGTGATGTGGTGGAATAATATGCTGGCAGGCTTTACTCCTTTTGATATTCTTCCAATTTCTCCCAAAATTCTGAATTTGGAATTGTTAGCTTTATAGCCTTTCACTAGATTTCATCTACCTCAGTGTATTTAGTAAAGGTAGGTTTTACTGGAAAAACATGTTGAATCTTATTTTGAATAAAACAAATATTTCCAACTGCTTCATACATAGCTTTGCCAGTGATTGATCCTTTCATTGAAGATGATGCAACAATTGAAGTTTCCATCTTTTCCTGTAATCTTTGAAAATAATCTGTTTTGTCCATTAGCTTGTCATTCAACACAAAAATAGAAGGCAGTTCCTTACTAATTAATGCCTCAATTCTTGACAGAAATCTGTTAATGCCAAATTCCAGAGTATGGCAGTTTTCTTCTAGCTGTGTTACTAAGTTCTTCTTAGTATGAACCTTTTTTACTTCAAGGATTGTTTCGATTCTGTCTTCTACTCCCAATTCTTCCAGCTGATATTTATCCTTAGAATTCAGAAACTTAATGAGTTTGTTTGCTGTTGCTGGCATTGTTCCTAACTGATCATTTATTTCAGAAATAGGTTTGTTGGCTTTTTCCACCAGTTCTCTTTGTTCAAACATAATCTGGATGCAGGGCCAAATTTGTTTCATTTCATTGATGATGCTGTTCCAAATGATTTCTTTAACCTGAGCAAGGGGAATACCAATGGCATTTTCATTTGTTGGCTTCTTCCAATTATCTATCTGAGTTTGGGCTCTCTGGAGTTCTACTGAATGATTGGTGTCAGACCTACTTTTCATGTCTTCTAGTTGCTTTACCTTTTTCTTCAACTTTTGGATTTCTTCAGATTGAAGTGAGATCTTCTAAACTGCTTGGGCCAGTTCGGTAGCATCTCCTTGAGTGCTTGTGGCAGGTTTAGTTGAAGGAATATTAGCGATTGGAAGTGCTTGTAGAGGAACAACAGATTTCTTGGCTTCTTCAATGAGTCTTTCTCTTTGAACTTTCATCTGCTTTCTCTGTGAATTTTGTTCAATATTGATCTTCATCATATCTGCTTTCTGGTTCTCTGTCTCACTTATTTCCTTAGCCAAAGGGTCTTCAGTTGCTGGGAGTTTGAGTTGTTTCCTTAATGCGACAATATGCTAATTCTTTTTTTTTGATTAATTCCTCTACAGCTTTAACATTTGTAGGGTCATAACCGAATCTGATTACCAGGTCTTCTAATGTTTTAATCCTAGAGTCTTTGGCATGAGAAGGAACCCTTCCCATGTCAAGTTGTGATCAAATGGTGGCAAATGTAGCCTGTAATCTAGAGAATGTCATCGCAGTATTAGTAGCAGAGCAAAATATCATCTCTCCTGTCTGTTTGTGCATTTCCATCTGATCAATTAAATGCACATCGTTAATATCAAAATCAACGGTGGCTTTCTTGTAATTTGCCTCCCGTTTGGGGTGAGGTACTTGAGCTTGGCAAAATGCCATGTGCATTCTTACTTTCTCTGAATCAAAGGTAGTTAACAATCTGCTCTGTGTGTTAGATGTCCGTTTCCAGAATTGATTATAGAAATTGATCTTTAAAGCTTCATTCTTTAGCTTGATTTCTTTGTAGATGTCCATTGTGCTTTTCTCAGGCTCGCTTGATGAAGATGCTTCTTTCTGTATGATCTGCTGCTGCTGAATTTGAGAAGGTGCTGAAGAATCAGGAGGATCTGTTGATTGCTCTTCTCCTAATATAGTTGCAGGAATTTCCTTTGAAGTGTTAGGCTGCTGCTGTTGTGATTCTTTGCTAAAGTTCAGCCTTGAACCGAGTTTTGCCTTTTTCCTATATATAAGTTTGAAACCTGAGTTGATAATATCAGTTTCCATGGGAGACACTACTTCTCTGTTTCTCTTTCCTGTCTTTTCTTTTTGTAGGGAAGATGTATTCACTGAAGAAGTAAAGATTTGTTGCTCCTATGATTCCTGTAGAGTATTTGGTAGCCATTCTTTTTGATTTTTGTATTGTTCAATCCCAGGGCTTGCTGTATGAAAGTAAGGTGTAGATTTGGTGTCCACCCTTAACTTAGAAATGATTCCTAAAGGGTCATAAGACTGAGTAAAACTCAAATCAAAATTCATGGTTTTCAATATCTTCTCTACCTCTTCCCCTGCTACCCTGCTATTACAAATAAACTGCACAACCTGAGTCTTTTTTCTGAATTGTGATTTCCTTTTGGCAGATGTAAAGTTAATCTGGTCCATGTTTATCATTTGTCTGATATATTCAAGTGAAAACATCCTCATTGGGAGGTATTTAGGCAGCTTCAAAGGTGGTAGTTCACAACCAAAAACTCTAATTTCAGTGTAGTTCTCAAAGAGATACCAATCTCCAGTCTGTGCCTGGTGTGTAAGCTGCAAAATTTTCTGAATTTCTTCACTTATTCTGCTCTCAGTACTGCCACTCAAAAGAGTCATGGCAGGATGAACAAACATGTCTATGAATTGTTTAAATGAATATTCATTTTGTTCTTTCCTGACCATGGTAGTCCAAAATATTACTGACTGTTGTTCTCCTTTATCATTTAACTTATACAATGACATATTTAGATGATCTCCTTGGAAGTATATGAGCATATGGATCAGAACGGAAGTATATTTAAAAAACCTCTTGAGTATCAAAGTTAACAAACTGCTGGTGGGTAGACTGCTAAAAATGACTGAAATTAAACACAATGCTGGGCTGGGCATCATTAAAAAAGATTGGTAGGAATCCAATAATGGGATCATTGACCCATTCATCATAGTAATAGCCACGTAAATAAGAAATCAGAGTGATAATTTGCTTGGCTCTTTCTGGGAACATGGATGAAGGATAGGGAGGATTCTTTTTAGGCATATGGGCATCTTTTGAAAGTAATAACTCCAGGGTTTCAGCTCTCTTGGTAAAATCCCATTTTTGATCTAATTCAATTAAGGCTTCATGAGAAAATCGAGTGGTATCTTTGACAGTTGGAGCTTGCATCATCTCGTCAAGAGATTCAGGGGTTATGTTAAACAGAATTTGGCCTAGAGGGGTGACAATGGCTCTCTGATTTGGGAGATAAGAAGCTTGACATCTTTTGATAAAGTATGGAGCACTAAAGGTGAGAGGAAAGATGTAATAGGAGAGGTTTGATTTCCATAGTTGAAGTTCATCAGTTTGGTTGACATATTTATCTTCTAGCCAATAGTATAATTCAAAAAGATCAATCTCACAATTGGTTTCGTGAATCATATAGTCTCTATCGGCTAAAGGAATATGGTGAATGTCAACAGAGGGGAAAATGAGAGGGTTAACATCTTCCTGTGGTTTCTTCTGTTTAGGAAGCATATTGACAAAAAAATGACAGTGAATTTTAAATTGTAAACATTAGAACCGAGTTTTATAATGGAGAGAAGGTTTTCTGACCAATATATGAAGAGGGAAGTGTACTTGTGAATTCAGACGTTGCTCGGACAAGCGATGTAGCTTCGAGAATCAATGGAGTACGTGTGATCGAAAATTCTAGCTCTGTAGATTGTGGTATGAAAATAGGAAGTTTGCAGAGGGTTTGAAATGAGTTTATAACAAACCCATTTTCAACCGTTGATGGCGCGGGGTTAGCGGGCAATTGTAATAAATGAAGAACGAGAGTATGGAGGGAGGTGATTTAATTCGTTGATGAGAGGCTACGTGGCAGCGGTGAGATGGCAGAGTAATCAGCGGTTATAAGTTGTTTTGGAGAAACAAGTTTTGGAGGGTGGTGAGGCTATTTACTATTTTGATGGAGGGGGGTCCGAAATCCTACGGTGGTGACACGTAGCAGGCTGGTGGTATGGTAATACAACTTATTTCAGACCCCCCCCCTGCTGAAAAAGGTCGGACGATGGAGGGGGTCCGAAATAATATAAAGAGCGTTGGATTAGTTTTATTGGTCAAGGATGAGTAGAAAAATAATTAGCTTTTAATGGTGGGGCTCGAAACCACATTAAAACTTTTAATCCATTATCCAGTGTTCACATGACGAGATATATGAGGTAAAACATAATGTGTTGGAAGTATAACTTAAGAAAGTCATATGGTAGGGAGGTGGGGAATGAAACATAATGCGTTGGTAATAAACTAATAAATTATTGGGAAAGAAAACTTAGGATAAAACTATGAGGGGAGTGTGTAATGAAGAAGGGAATTAGGGAAACGAATGTATAGGAGATTATAATGTAGGAAGGGGATTTTTAGTGTAAGAATGGGAACATGACCTCCTTTGATAATTCTTCGTTACATGTAGCATAAGATCAACATGGTGATAGTGCATTTGAGCTAGCAACATTATGTATTCCAAAAATTTTTAAATGAAGCTTCTTTTTCTTTTAGCTTGCCTAACATTTTATACTGCCTTATTTGTTTAAAGCAACTAACACCTAACATTTTATTCATGTGGATGCCTATTATTAATCAATTTTTCCTAACATTTGTGAAACAAATCTTTTTTCTTTTGCATCCACATCCTACCTTAACATTTTCCAAATTCATATATCTAATTCTTTTTCACAGTTTATGCTCTTGATAATTATATGATGAAAGGAATTTCATAAAGAACACAAAGAAGCTAACTAAAGTTTACAAATAATTATTAAAGATAAGGAGAATTGTTTAAATAATTGCCCTACTAGATTCTCCAACATGTTAATAGAGAGGTGAGGAAGAGAAGGCAACTAGAAGAATCATTTGCAAAATTACACAAGGAACGAAGAAGAAGACCTATTGACCTAGAAGGAAAATTACTACAACTAGCTTTCATTGAAGACCTCATCATCTTAAGAAGGATCAAGCTCTCACTGAAGGAAGGAAGGATAAGCTCTTGTTGAAGGCTCTCTAGTAATTTTGAGGAAAAGGAAGCATCAAAGAATCTTGGGATCATCATCCACTCTTTGATGTTGTTTGATGGCACTCTTGTTGAAGGCATCCTAGAAGTCATCATTCTAAGGAATCTTTGAAATCTCTTGAAATGTCTTGAAAGCATCAAGATAGTTGAAGGCACTCTTAGATAGCTAAGTTGAAAAGCAGCAGAAGAAAGGGTGATTTTTGGTCTTTGTTTGTGGTTTGGTTTGGCACAAGTTTAACAAGGACAACTGACCGAGTTCTGGGCATATATTAGGAGGGATTCTCCTTGTTATGTAGGATGAAATTATGTTGTGATTACGGGTAGGCGGAAGCACCATTTTGGAAGGATGAGTAGTCTAGGAAGCTACCTAGGTTAGGTTTTATCCTTTTGTGGCAAAAGCACAACAAAAGAGGGATTGTGGGAGTGTTTAGACATAGACCGTGAGTGTTGCAAGATGCCCTAGTTAGGGATGAAAAAGCTCCAGATGAGTTTGCTCAAATTTGAAGATTTTAGAGGTCTAGTTGGGCATCCTTAAAAAGAGAAGAGTGTAGGTTGAAGGTCCTAGTTTAGGACATAATTGAAGGTCACTTTAAGGTTGTTGGAGGGAAACAAATAAGTGGTCTTGGGAACCCTAAGTGTAGACCTTTGAATATCTTATGAAGATCTCACAAAGAAGGGACCAGTTGCAAGGGCTTGGGGAAGTCGTTTTTGATCTAGAAATGACTACATGTGTGTTAAATGCTTTGCCACCTGATTGGAGCAGTTTCACTACTAGTAAAGGGTCCTACTCCTTTTGATGAACTATGGGCTCAATGTATCTTGGAAGAAACAAGGATGAAGGCAATGGATGACATCGAATCAAATGAATAACCTCATGCTTTTGTTGCAAGGTCTAAGAAGAAGAAGAGAGGGGAGTTTAGAAATTTTAAAGGAAAACAAGATATGTCCAAGATACAATGCTTTGGATGCAATTAGTATGGGTAATCATAAGACACTGTGAAAAACATGTTGCCTTGTGGCTTTGATCTTTGACATGTGGAGATAACATGTCTATGTTGACCAAGATATTGTACCTCCCATTCAAGCAAACTCGTCCACTTCTTCGAGAGATCACATCCCAGTTGTAGCTAGATGTTAACCACCACTTCGTGGGTGATATCCCTAGGAGAAATTTTTCTCCAAGATGGGTCTTAGTCAACAACCAACAACACCTTGCAGCATCCTGTTAGCTCATTGTGCCATTTCTTTGCCACCACTTGAGCCAGCCATGTGGTCCCTCACCCACCTATATTGATCGTATGTTTGAAAGTTGGCCTCTTGAATCTAAAGGTATGTCCTGTCATTTGGTGATTGAGTATTGGGTTTGCTTCTCATGGATACTTCTGGGTATGGATTGATGGGGGGGTTTGTCTGAAAGGGTGGGCTTAGTTTGTGCTCTTGTCTCCTTGATCTTTTTAAGACGTTACCCTTGGATCTTAGTCTCGTGGGATCTCCTTTATCGATAATTTGGTTCTAAGGTGGTACTACTTGGGAAAACCCGACTTTGGGTGCATGGTCCCGCTCTTTTATCCCCATATATTACTCTGTTCCACTCAGTATACCCCCATTGATCATTTCTCTCACCTGGGCCCACATTTCCATTCTGGATTGACAGAGTGCCAACTTCCCAATCCCCTTGCCCCCACCTTGGGTCAGGTCTAGAATGATAACCCGGAGGTTGAAGTAGCTAAAAGAAAAAAAAAGCATAATTGGTCACATTTAACATGAAGTTGTATCACAAAATGCAAAAGATGGTCGGGACAAAAATAATTAACATGTGGGCAAAAGCCAATGCATGAGCTCTCTACCCCAATCGATGGCCATCACCCTAGTTCCATAGGCCCTAGATGAGTCTCCTTTATCATTTAAGAACCCATGATTGTCGCAACCCTTACAGGGTAATGAACCACCCTACCTAGAAGGGCGAATCACAGCTATATCTTACACATCATGCTCTTGTCCTTAGATCCCCGAGTAGCTAGTTAAAGAAAATTAACAAAGGGAAAGGCATATAAAAAAGGGCGAAAAAATCAAGGTCGGGGCACCTCATGTACCACAATTGCTCCTTCCTACACATTATATACCCAGGTGTGGGCTTCCCTTTATCTAGATACCCCTATGCCCCAATATGTGGCCCACAATTGCCCCTCTCATTCTCTTCTCCATTCCACCTATTTATCGCTTGCCACCCCCATTATAGGGATGTACCTTTGACATACCATCCCCTTTAAGGGCTAAAACCACCTAATAAGGTACTTGGTTAACCCCCTTTGGAGCTTGAAGACACTAGCACATGCCAAAGCCCACTATGGAAGGGTAATGCTTATGAAGTGCCCACTTTGTTACCCATAGTTTGTAAACTCTTTTAGCCGATTATTTTAATGACTAGTTGTACTGGAAGCCTAGGGGACGCGTTGGATCTTATGCAGGATTACAAGTGGTTTCCATTTGAGTTTGGTCTCCCTATACGAGATCTAACCCCCATCGATCTCTCTATATAAGGTGTGCATAGAAAGCCATTGGCCTCCACAACAACAGACAACACTCCACAGATCTTCATCGATGCTCAGTTCTTGAGTCTTGTCTTTGCTAGGTTTAGTAGTTTCCCCAGTTACATATTGTTTGGTAAATTAATTATTTTTAATTTACTTCATTAATTGTCAACTAGGATTCATGTACTTGTCAAATTTATGTGCGCTATATATGCTAAGATTCTTATTGTGAACTAATTGATTCTAGAAATGAAACTAGTCCTAAGCATGGACGCACGTGTTCTTTCAGTCTAAATTTATATTAAATCTTAATTAACCGAATTGAAAACTACTTCTTTGCAGAAATTGAAAATCTATCTTAAGTTGCAAAATTCAAAACTTTCCTCTAATTGTATGAAAGGAAAATGCTTACAAGGTAGATTTCAAGAAAGAAACAATCTCACTGTATTTTGCAGAATTCAAGCATTCTACACTATCTTGCAGAAGGGAACTCTTATACTAAATTGCAACAAGGAAATTCTAGATTAATTGCATGAAAGAGAAATTGCCATAAAAGGATCTACTACGAAAAATGAAATGAAAATCTTTACAAGTTGAGAATGATTACTTGTGTGTGTATTTATCCTCTAAATAGTGTTTCATCAACAATTAAGAAATCAATTTAAGCTATGAAATGATTAAGTGCTATAAGGAAGATGCATTCAACAATTGAAATATTTTTAATGCTTTTCTGTTTATGAGTACGTTGCAATCAAAATGAGAATTGTCAAAAATGCAATTATAAGGGAAACAAATTCTTTGCAATCAAAATGAGAATTGTCAAAAATGCAATTATAATGGAAACAAATTCTGAAAGAAACTAGAATACTAAAGATAAGCAATGAAAAATGAAACCAAAAACAAAACCTCACAATTCAACAAGGGGCCCTCTGGTGAGTGCATGTCAGCTAGTAAAGTAGCTTATATTAAACTGAAAGAGAGTATATCGGTCTTCATAGTAAAATGACTATAAACTTCAATATTCCATACTTATCTCTCAAATCGTGGCTTACAACCTTTATACAATTTTCATAAAATGATTTTGAGAGATATATGCCTACACAAAATGTGCCATTTTGGCATCTACCAAATAAATTTGATTTAAAACTCAATCTCTTTATGACTTGCTACTGAAAGAGCAAGTCATAGGAGATTTATCTCTATCCAAAATCTAACAGCTGAACAGGTCTTCAATCTCACTCTCTTGATGATGTTTTATTCCCCCCCTTCTTTTGCTTGATTGCTACACGTCGTTTTCAGAGTTTGAGTTCCAGATCTCTCAATCCTCGTAGCTTGCCAAGTTGTGCTGATAGGTGATTATCATATGGTGGACAATTGTCATCTCCATGTAGTCTTCATCTCTTATTTGAAGTGCTTCAACCTGTCTAATAATGAACATTGCCGCGGAAACTAATATTAGTTGTAGAATGTTTGTAATTCTGTGATTGTAAGAATAATTTCATTATAATTCATTAAGAATTAGAGATTGTAATTATGGATTATGAATACCTTTTTGGGAGTTGACCTTGACCTTAAACATGCCGAGTTTGCTACAAAATGGTGATAAGAAGGTAAAATGACTATAAACTTCAATATTCCATACTTATTTCTCAAATCGTGGCTTACAACCTTTATACAATTTTCATAAAACGATTTTGAGAGATATATGCCTACACGACATGTGCCATTTTGACATCTACGAGATATATTTAATTTAAAATTCAATATCTTTATGACTTGCTATTGAAAGAGCAAGTCATAGGAGATTTATCTCGATCCGAAATCTAATAGTTGAATAGGTCTTCAATCTCATTCGCTTAATGTTTTATTCCTCTGCTACTTTTGCTTGATTGCTAACGTCGTTTTCAGAGTTTGATTTCCAGATCTCTCAATCCTCGTAGCTTGCCAAGTTGTGCTGATAGCAATGTTTTAAAACTCCGACTCCGTCGAGGGTTGACTCCAACTCCAACTCCGACTCGGTATCGACTCGGCCGGCTCGATTTCAATGACTGTTGTTGTAAAAAATACATTAAATGTTTATTTTTTTATAAAAACACATAATTTTAAATATTTTCATTCATGTTTCCAAACAAACATCATTAGAATATAGATAGAAGACAACATATGATCAAAGTAAGCTCATGAATATATCCATTATATCAAAATGGCACCCAGTGCACTATCTAATACATACACGATGTTCATCAAGAGATCAAAACAAAAACACATAACCAAGGAGGCTATAAATGGACTCTACAACAAAAGTCTGTGACCAGTACTACTGGCAACTGCTAGAGTTGCCAACATCATTTGGCTCAGTGTTACGTGGGAGTGGGAGCGAAAGTGGGGAGCGAGAGCGAAAACGGGAGTGGGAGCAACATTTTCAGAAGCTCTTGGTTTGGGAGTGAATCCCGGAGGAGTTCGACAACCAATGTCACTAACATCAAGGTACATAGAGGGATTGGTGCTCTTGATTAAATACGAGTTCCATACCCTAATACATGACAAAGTTCAATGGAAACATTGCAATCCTCCAATCCTGAAATCCTGAAAAACTAATAAGTCTGCTGGATTTTGAATGAAATCTAAAATTCTACTTTCTCCATATGAAATCCAATGAGGCCGAAACCACTCTCAAACATCCTGAGTCATTTGATGGTAATGTTAAAAATTTAAGTAAAAGGATGAAAATGAAGATTAAGGAGAATGTCACTTTTACTTTAAGAATTTAACATTACCATGAAATTTGAATAGCATATCAATAGTAGAGAGCATTTGAGTGTGTTAAATAGGGTTTGGGACGGGGAAATGGACCCCAAATAACATTTAGTTAATTCATAAAACACATTGGAGTCCAAACCAATCAGCAAACACCTTAAAATTTCATTAAAAAAATGTTAAATCACTGTTTTGGATGGGGTTACGGGCCGTTGTTTATGACTCGGCCGAGTCAATACGGAAATGGCCAAGTTGGCCGAGACCAAGTCATTGAATGACTGGGCCGAGCCATGGCTAACTCGGCCAACTGAACCGTTTCTTCAACCGAGTCACAGTTTTGGCCAATGAAACAGATCAACTCGACCGTTTCCGTTTTGAATCGGCCGAATTTTAAAACTATGATATCAACCACTGGTGTAAGGTTTGGTTAGAGGGAACACCTTTGTGGTATGGTTCTCAGAACTTCATACAAGTTTGGTGTAGTTGTTAATCGCTGCTTGAAAGTTTCAAGGGTGCTCGTGAACAATTTGCTTAAGCCAGACTATGCTCCACAGTATGCAAACGATGGTTGCAGGTATGTTATTCTCTCCTGCCTCCTCTTAAGTAGCCATATGGTTGTTGCTATGATGGTATTGCGGGATAGTCATGAAACCCCCTGGAATTTTGGCGGGCAAGTATGTATTATGCATGCAAGTGGACGGTCTATCTCCATAGTCTGTCAGTTTCTTATAGCATTATGCTATCATTGATGTCAGTGTATACCCATAATTTACATGGGGTTTTGGTCACCATTATGCATATAAAAGTTTTTTCATTCGGTTGTTCTCCCTGTATTAAATATTATGCCTGGACTATCATGGGGCAATGCGAAGATGAATTTCCATGGTTGGATAATCACAAACAAGGGGACTTTGTGCTCAAAGGGTGATAGCTGATGGTCCGCTTCGTCGAGGCCGAGTTAAATCAATGAGAAAATCTCAGTTGCATGGTTTTATTACTTATTCTCCTTTTGTATTATATTACCTTACTTTTACAGGGTTTCTCTTCTCTCAGTGTTGTAAGTTTACCATGCCAGGTCGTCTTCCTGCGAACTGGTCTCTAGTCTAGATAGATTCCTGGGCAGCAGAGCTGTGGTTTTTCAGTTTTTGGGTTCACAGGCACCTGAGCAGTTTGTTGTCTGATACCATGGAACATCCCTCCCTACGCAGTGGGAACTTAGGGCAAGGAGCCGAAACAATTGAGTAGGACAGGGGGTTCAACAATCCCAACTCCGACAGACTAGGGGAAGAGGGTGTTGCAGTATCTCAGGCCTAACCCGTGAAGCCACACAGGCTTTCTAGGTTAACATGTCCCTACAGGTTCGACAATTGATCTCTGGGTGGGAGGAAGATTTAAATCGGCATGCAGAGAATACTGATCTGGACATGGATGAATGACAGACACTAGTTCAGAACCCAAGCCATTCTAGAGGTCGGTATACCTAGTTTTAGCAGACAATCGACTTATACTGGATAATAAATATTTTGGCAAAAGAAAGGATGGCATGATGGTTTTCCCTGCTGGTTCATCTAAGGATTAAATAGACTTGCAGGAGATACATAAGGAATTTCAACTCATCCAAAGATAGATCCAGAATGCTCGCCTCAGCTGCATAGAGAAATACATTCCACACCTCCCTCAGAACAAACTACAGGGTTTCAACACCAAAGACTCGACACACATATACTCACACGTTGAGTAATTTGATGATCTGCATGGTTCTTTTTAATTTTGAAATGTTAATAGGATGGCTCTATAGATTTTGATGTATAGTTACTTAGTTAATAGGAATATTAAAGATAATCAAACATATATAGTGATGTTAGACAACCTTAGATTTTTAAGTTTTGGACAACTTATAATGTAATCAGATGGCCAACAAACCTGGTTTCACAATGGGTAGGTTGAGGCCATCTGATCTCGATGGATTCGGATTTGGAACTTGTTTGTTGGTTTTGGAGAATGGAACAGAAAGGTATTACCAAGCTTATATATAAAAAAAAACATATAACAAGATCTCGCTTTACAATATAGGCTTTGTTACAATACCATGGCTTACTAATACTACAACATAAAAACCATAACTCATGTTCACACCACAAATGTTCATATGACAATTTCTCTAACTAATTAATTTAATTAAAAGGGCAGAAAGAGCATAACTATTGTCAAAATAAATTTCAACCTTTGATATGTAACTATTTCTAAGAATATTCTAGAATATTTCGTGGAGATTAAATCCCTAATATTCAATTAATGATCATTAAATTAAGATTCCATATACCTTATTCCAAAATAACCATACTTATATAAATAGAAAATATATCTCATAAATTTTAATCAAATTATTATTATTATCATACTTTGTTTTATTTAAAAAGTAGTAATTCAAATTATTATTCTATCATTCATAAAATTGAATTTGAATTTTTAATTGATTTTTTTCTATAATTTTATTGTTTCTAAAATTAACCTAGACTTTCTTTGATTTAAATGGAATATAAAACACCTTAAAATTAGTGATAAGATTTTATTAGTCCCTGCCGCAGGCATAGTAGGGACTATTGTAATCGATTATGTCCATCTTAGCATTAGTTCACCTATTTGTTAATCTCACTGATCACGATGTAACCAAAGTTTGTCGACATAAACTGATTTGCCATCTTATTTGGCCTCTTCCCGAGGCATAAAAGCAAAACCATATGTTATAATTATTAATTTGTTTCGCATTTTCAAACTAGTAAATACTAGCTAAATTAATGCTAGCATTAGTGGAGCACATTAAATGCCAATTTCACCAAAAAACATGGCAAGTTTAATACATTTCCTTTCCTAGCTTTCCCTTTTTGACGTATGGGGATCTCGATCTTTCTGAAATTTCCATTTGGGCCTTTGTAACATTGCTTTTTCTGACACTACCATTTGGCCCTTTGTAACATTGCCTTTGTAACACTTACGTGGCAAGCACATAGGGCATGTTCCCCATGACCCCAATTTGGCCATAGCTTCGCATATCCTCTTATTGGCCTCACTAGTCACCACATCACCACATGGGTCTCTGCCTTCACACCATAACAATCTCGAATCTCCAGAGCTCAGTTTAATACCCTTATGGTGCTCCTCTTTACATCAAAGTCAAGAAATTAGAAAACTTGATTGCTCAAAATATAATTTGCATGGGCAATACAAAATATGTACACGATAGAATCCAAAAAAATAGAGAATATAAGCTACATGGGCAATAGATAAGATTTAGACTACAAAATCCCAAAAGGCAGAGCAGGTGGAGAAATGCACAAATTCCATAAAAGTTTTGAAAAGCAATTACCAGGACCCGCGGAAAAAGAGGATTTAGTTCATTGCTTTGTTTCATTACATGGTGCAAAGCAGATACAACCTGGTGAGTCTGACTTGTATCATTGCTTTTGTTTCATTACACGGTGCAAAGCTGCAACCCGATGAGCCTCACTTGTATCCTGGCTTTTATTCCATTACATAGTGCAGTGATATTAGTGGCAACTCTGTGATGGGATTTTTTGTAGAAGAGTTTCCATCTTCCTTCATATTGGGCTTACCCTTCTGTTCTACTACTCTTCCCTGTTTGTGTGGTTATCCCTTTCTCTCGCATTGTTATCCCCTCTTTGTTGCTTGCATGGGGATTGCATGGGGACATGTGGTCTGGTTCTCTAGCTCAGTTGTAGAAGTATCAGGGAATAAACTGATTTATAACAGCTATCTAACCTTGAAGAGCCCTTAATAATATATACATACTTTTTCATTAACTAGACAACTCGTTAGCAGTGATCTAAATACTTAGAGCTAGCTATGGACAAGTATTAATTATCCCAGAAATCTTATCTTGTTTTCTCTTAACCACTATATGTGATGGTCTATTTTATGAGTTTGTATAGCCAACTTGATAGTTGTTCAGCTTAATTACATGTTTAATCATAGGCTAAATAGCACCACCCTATTTACTACTGAGGGAAAATCTCAGTCGTATCTATTCCTTGGTTACAGTCTTGTAATAACTATGGTAATAGTTACGTTGTTTTATTAAATTTAATGATTATCTAAGTTAAGATGCTACTGTTAATATTGTCCAAGAAAATAAAACAAATAATAACAACATCAAACAAATTAGTAATAACTCAGACAACAAAATTTATTTTAACAAGATATATAATCATCTCCTCTAAATTACTTTAACCACATAATGGCAACAAAAACAAGAGAGAATTGTTATATTATAACACTCATAGGTTAAGTAGGAATACCTTCTGATGGATGTTCAAATCCACAATCTACAATAAACTCTGGTTTTAGAAGAAAATCCCTAACGCCTGAACTATGAATACCAACATAGCCTCTGCAGAATAATAAATGGAGTTAGTTGTTAAGCAACAAAAGATCGAGTTGTCTAAATTATTGGAAGTAAGTGTAAACATTATATTCACTACTCCAGAATACAACATACTACATACTGCAATATGAACTCAAACTGTTGTGACTCATGGAGCACTGGAGGATCAAAACTTCCAGCCATGAAAGCTTGTAACTTGTGAAGGTTGTGGTGGCTTCTTTCAATCTCTTGACACGTGAATTCAATGCAAGGTCCTTGTGAAAAATTAATTTTCCTTTATTTATTATTTATCTTAATTTTTATTAATTTTTTAAAATTGACATGTAGCAACTTTGTTTAAGATGTCAATAGCCCACGCCCAAAGTAACAAAACAACCACTACAATGGCCCACCCATGGCAAATGCTTCTTTCTGGGGCTGTTTTGTTTTTGGTGCATACCCATCTCAACCCGCGGGCAACGTTATCGACATTGCAACTTCTACTTTTTCCGTGGGCAGTTGCAGTGTGGTATTGTTTCGTTTATGGTGCATACCCGTCTCAACCGAGCATCGTTATCCACATTGCAGCTTCTGCTTCAGCCATGGGCCATTGCACTTTGGGTTTGTTTCATTTCTGGTGCATACCCATCTCAACCGGGTATCATTTTCCCCATTGCAGCTTCTGAAAATAGATATATTGAATATATTATCTGAATTGGTAGTTCCCCTTGTCAAACCTGAGCAAGTCGCTTACTCAGAAAACTTGAGCAAGCCATCCCTTATAATCCAAGTTGTACTTCCTAGTGAAAAGAAGTCAGAAGGATACCCTAACTAATGAAGTGATCTTATGAAGTAGTTCTCCGCCATCAAGGAGTGATCACACGTACTTTCTTATTATTCTGGGCAAGGTTGGGATCGCATGCCTCTTGGGGTGGTTTCGGTTATATGGGCCAAAGGTGACCTATCTAGGCTTGTCCATTCATTGAATTCCCCTCCAGGTAGCTAGAAACCCTCCTTATCACCGACTAACAAGGGAACATTGGTTAATGGGTGTAGCGTGCTTTTTGCATACATTCAGAAACCGCCTTGCCCACACGACCAACTAATCATATACTATGTAAACGCTTCCCAATCAAGTAAGCAATGCTTAATAAATCTCAGAAGGAAGAGCCACTAAGGTTGTACTACTATGAGTTGGAAATGAGTAAAGGCCAAGTTGGGCTTAGATGGAATTGCTAAATCAAAATGGAGAAAGAATTCCTAAATACAAATAGAACGGTTGGGTAGCTCAAAACGAGAGCAAGGATTATTATTATAATCATATGAGAGTTGAAGGCAACCCAAGAAAATAAAGGAAACTGCAAAATGATAAGGGGATATGCAAAATGCTAAAGGAAATTGCTATAGCAGCAATTGGTGAACATGGCCAGCAGGGAAAACATAATAATAAGGAAGCATTATAACTTTAAACTCTCTTTTTTTTCATAGTAGAGTTTTATGTTTTTCAAGTAGCAAGTATAAATGTGCAAACATTTAGTGAAATGATACTTGAGTGAGAAAATTGCAGCTAATGATCTATTGTGTTATTGGCAGTAAGGCCATGGAGTAGATCAGTGATCTTGTGGAATTCCATGTTATGAAGATGCATTGGAGGGAGAATTTCTTAACTCATCCCTTGCTATGTTGTTTATATTTCTCTATATCTATAAATTTGTGTGTATAATAACAATATAAAGTTGTGTGTATAATAACAATGCTTAAGAATGCTGCTATGAAGCCGGAAAGCTAATAGCTGGAATTTACCTAACTAACTACCTTATACTCTCTTTCTTTCATTATTGATCGTACCCTAATAGAATAGGCAAAAGAAAAAAACAAAAAGAAAAATGACAGGTTCTAGAGGATTGGTCTCTTTTGGCGCGAATGCCCCAGAGAAAATGGCCAATAGGAAAAAAGCTTGCCTTATGAGTCACCTTAGCTGACCACTAGCTACTTTGCAATCTTAAGGAACAATATCACTCTAGTTGAAATGGATATATATCGAATCTCCAACAAATCCATGTCAAATTTCTAATCGAGATGCATATGACACCCACATCAAAGTCGGTTTACAACTTCATGGAACATATTACTCTGGGTTGAGATGGATATGTGCTAGTTCTGTAACAAATCCATGTCAAATTTTTCAAAACACATTTCCAGGATTGTGATATGATTTGAATAGTCATAACCACGCTTTAGGAGCAAGCACCTATCTACACTCAAATATATGAATTGAACAGTCACGAATATGTGTTGGGCCTGTAACAAATCCATGTCAAATTTTTCAAAACACATTTTTAGGATTGTGATATGAATTGAATAGTCATAACCACTCTTTAGGAGCAAGCACCTATCTACACTCAAAGATATTAATTGAACAGTCATGGATATGTGCTAGTTCTGTAACAAATCCATGTCAAAATTTTCAAAACACATTTCCAAGATTGCAAGGGGACGATAACTTGGTACTATGACTAAAAACTATCAGCAGTGGCAACTGGAAATTTGAAAGGACTATTACTCCTGGGAGTATTAGGCTATTCCCACACGATCCAAGCTATAAACATATTTATATAGTAATGAAAGCTGAGGGGCACGCATATCCCTCATAGATGATTCAGGACCAATCAATAATTACCCAGTCGTGGATCCAAATCCATAGTCAATTGTTGACCGAGATGCCAAGATATAGACCCGATCGAGGAGGCCGGAGGCCCCCAGTAACTTGGCACCGATCGAACTACCATGTGCGAGATATAATTTGTTTCCAAGTCGACACTAGATGAGATAGTGATTTATTGTTAAGTTGTAACCAAATGAGAGAAAGTGCAATCCTCAATTGTTTTTTTTAGCCTATACAAGTGCTTTCTGACTCCTCTCTTATCTTGAAACAATAATCAATCTCTTGATATATAATAAAAAAATTACCACAAACGAAATCTTGTTGACTCCTCTCTAATCTTTGAAACAATAACCAATCTCTTGATATATAATAAAAAAAATTACCACAAAAGAAATCTATCATTTGTTGGATTCAAGACTTTCTTGCGTCCTTCTGATCTTTTTCTTTGGTAATATATAGTCTTTGATGATTGATCATTTTTAGATTGAACACTTGAATCATGCATTTATCTGTACAGTAATAAGCATTAATACTTGCATTTAGTTTTGCTATTATGGTGCTTTCCTTAAAAGCTCGTTATTTCCTGATCCAGGTGGCATCCACAGGAAAGTGGGCTTTATGGAAATAGGGGCATTGGTTTTACTCAACGCGTTCAGGTTGGGCAGAGCTTATTACTTGCAGTTAGTTCTATTATTATGGTGCTTTCCTTAAAAGCTTGTTATTTCTTGATCAAGGTGGCATCCAAAGGAAAGTGGGCTTTGTGGAAATAGGGGCATTATTTTTACTCAACGCATTCAGGTTGGGCAGAAAAACTATATGGGGATGAGGCAAAAACTTCAACTTGAAAAACAACCCAATAAGAATAATTTCCATGGGTGTCAACCAACTTAATTCTCAAAGTGACATACAAACATATTTCAAGACTCGCCTCCATTTGCATCCACTGAGTGAATGCAAGACTTGCCTCCATTCACATCCACTGAGAGAATGCAAGCCTAATTTACATGGGTGTCGACTAAGGTGCTTTTACCTTGTCTATCTATATGTGTATTTGTAATTTTGCATACTGAAGAATGGCGTTGCAAAGGCGTTTTGCATAACTGCAAAGTTTTTTATGCCTCCCAAATGGAATAGAATCAATACTACTCTATGCCTCCCTGTCATAATGGAACCAGTACTACTCTATGTCTCCCAGTCATAATGGAACCAGTACTACTCTCCCCCTCAAGCGAGGGACTAGTACTACTCCCCCTCAAGGCAGGGACTAGCTGCCATGCAACCTCCCTTGTTTGAAATTCTAGGAATCTTTACTCAAATACCAACTTACCAATGGATTTAATAGATGAGCATTATTTAAGTATCACTTCTTATACAATTTTATAATTTATAGAATATGTGCCTATATCAATATTAGACACTTAAGGTCACGTGCAAAATTCCTTTGAAATTAGAAAAAATGTCTTGTTTCAAGAAGGATTTGGTATTGGATAAAGAACAACTTGTAATTGATTAAAAAGTTGTATGTATAAGTGGGTATGTTGTTAAAATGTGTATTTATATCAATGGGGTGAGATTAGATGAGGGTCTTTTTTAACACCGTAAGTGCTTCTAATACTAGTGCAAGAGCTTCTCATACAAGTGTAAGGGTTCACAAAAAGCTTAACCTATTACATTTATTAACAAATAAGTTGTTGAAGGGTTTTGGTTTTTTTCTTCACGATCATTTTCAGTTTAACCTAGTAAAATTATCAACAAGTAAGTTGGTGAAGGGTTTTGGTTTTTTTTTTTCATGTTCACTTTTCTTGTTTTCGAACACTAATTAAAAAAAAAATTACATTAATAAGACATCTTATGTTTCGGCATAAATGACATATGCTACTTTAGCAATCACTTTGAATATTTTTTTAAACAAGTATCTCTGTCAAAAAATTATCAGCAAATTCACATATAAGTGTGATAAAAAATCCATCCCTAATAATGTAATCTATAGTGCAATGTATGATGACCAACTTATTATGAATCCTTGTGTCTATTAAACATGTTGTAAGAACTAAGATCAATCAGGGAAATTCCCTTGTCATTGGACACTCATCAAATTAATCCTAGACACATTTAAAAATTAAATATCCATGACAATGACAATTCACCAATCAAAACTCATAGTTGAATACAATAAATCAACATCTATTATTTTGGATGCACCAGTTTTGCATTTCACAATTCCAAACCACTCAATAGATCACATTCAATACTTCCTCATAGATATGTTCAATTCAAGTATTGACATTATATCAATCGTATGCATCAGTTATTTATATGTTTCAATCGAGGTATTGACACTTTATCTATGTTTGGCATTGTATCTTTTTCTATTACATTGTATTTAATATTTGTATATTTTGTGTCTTTATGGTTGGTTTTCTATTGTTTTCATGCTTATGTTATTCTTCTACAAGTTTCTATAATTATGGAAAGAGAGAATTATGTTGATCACATAAAAACAGAAGAAGGTAAGTGACTAGGGATTCCTAATTAGAACACACGTCAAATGAGGAGATAAACCAAGGTGGTTCAAAAGAGAAGAGCATGATGAGGTAGAGGCGGGAAGTGCTACTCCTCCATCAACTACAATGCAAGGTGAAAGTTCAACCAAGAGGATCAATGCTATTAAAGGCTTGACAAAAGAGGATATGATGAAGTAAATTAATGATGTTAAATTCAATGGATATTTAGAAAGAGTAGCTGCAAAAAATTATGAGGTTGTCAATGTGGGGAAATCAATAGTTATCTAAGGGGGAAGATTCATATCCGTGAAATTAGCATTAGAAGTAATAGCCAATAAATTGGATATATTTAGCTTTCATTCCTAAAAGGATCTTAGAATATTTATGGTGAATTAGTTTTAGATCCTTATGGCTAGAGATAGAGAAAAAGATGGATTCCACTTGTAAAATGGAAGAGGATAGTTATTTTTAAGGAGAATGGGGGTTGTGGACTAAACAATATCCACCAATTTTTAAAATATTTAGAATCAAGGATTATGTGGAGGTTAGTAATTAGTAATATATTGTGATGTCAAGTGGTTAATTTGAAGCATATAGCATAGAAATGATCGAGGAGTGGATTAGGAAGCTTACAAAGACTTGACAAAATCCCTCCATTGTATAAGGTTATGGTTTTAACTTTCATTTTGATATGTCATTGGTTAGTGTGAAAAGTGGGAAATGGACACAAGGTGAGAATTGGGGAAGATCCTTGGGTAGGCAATGAATTGAAGTATAGGCTCCCTAAAATTATTAGTGTTTCTCTTCATGAAAAGGGTTTTTTCTAATTAAATTAGGTAGTTGACTTGGAAATGACTTAAATTTGCAATAAGAATGGAAGAAAGCAAAAATGATGAGGGTAGAAACAGTGTTTGTGGATGTATATGAGTAGTGCATAATGAATATGAGGATTAATCTTGTAAGATTGAAAATGGATGAGGATGAGTTCATCTAGTCCAAGAAACCTTCAATAGGTCATTATACCCCAAAGATAAGATATAATGTTTTATGTAGAGGAAGGGTGAGAAACACAATAATTGTTTGTGGAAGTTAATTTGCAAAAATAAATTTCTCTTGAAAACATGCATTTTTATGTGGTTGCTTCTTAAAAATAAGTCCTTTTTGTAGGATATTTTGTTAAGGATATGATTGAAAAGTCTTAGACCATGTGCACTTTGCAAAGAAAATGAATATTTAATTACTCATTTGTTTGTTCAATGTGTGCATTTTGTTCGAGTGTGGCATGAGGTTGGATTTATTATACGTTAGGGATGTTTGGAAAGAATTTAGTTGAGGAATGTTTGAGTTTTTGTGTGAAAAATATGCCCACAAAGAGATTTATAACTTTGCCTTTGATTATATTTTGGGATGTTTAGCTTGGTAATAATTCAAGTTTATTTGAATATAGACTTATACCATCTGTTTGAAAGTATCCCTTTGAGAATTAATATATTAAATAGCTTTAAGCAGTCAAAGGATGAAAAGCCTCCCAAAAATATCACATTTGAATATATTAATATCTCAACTGCATGGGAATACTTTTATGGAGTAACACAAGGGGAAAAACAAATCTATGGGGAAGGGGGGAATTAGCTATCTAAAGAACTCACCTATATTGAAATTTAAAATTGGTTTATGTAGGAAATCAAGTAACTTTGAAACAAGCATGTATGCTTACAACTAAAAAAGTAGCCTCAAACCACAAATTTTTAGGGATGATCAAGTAGTGATCAAGTGGATGCAAATATTAATCTCTTTGGATAACATTGGTACTTGGGCTTATCTGTGATGAAATACAAATTTTTAATTGAGTAACTTATCGTCATGTCTACAAAAAATGTTATTTGATCGCATGTTGTTTATCAAAAGCTAGTCTTCTTGTTGGTTTGTAACAATGACACATATTTGAGGAAACAAAAGGAAGATGAAGAAGCTCAATTAATTGTCATTAATTTTGTTGCACATTTGTTTAATTTATGTTGGTAGGTGCTCAATTTAAATCCCCCTGAGATGAGGCACACTAATCTATGACAAGAAGTTTGCTAGAAATGACATTCACAAATGTGAAGAAACATTCCTTGGGGTTTCCCTTTGAGTAAAAACATACATACATACATACATACATACATACATACATACATACATACATACATACATACATACATACATACATACATATATATATATATATATATATATATATATATATATATATATATAGCTATATAGATATATAGTTGTAGAGAATCTTGACGGGATAGCTTGGCTAATTGTGTGTTCTGAGTTTCATGCAAGAGGTCTCAGAATCAGTCTCTCAAGTTGGTTGCCACTATTGTGTGTCTCAATTGATGACCCTATCAAGTCACAACTTAATCAATGTTTCTATAATAATAATAATAATAATAATAATAAAATTATGATTCAAGAATATATTGTATGAAAAATGATATCCACATAAATGAGATGTTATAAAAAAATATATTGAAGCTCAAAAATGAATTATACTAATATATAATGCATTGTATTATTAATATATTTCATAATATAAGTTATGATTATCTATATGGCTCCACTAATCTATCTATATGACTCCACTGATGCTTTCATGTAAGGTGGAGAATAATATGTTTATCTCATTTTTTTTATACTGTGCTTCATTTTTATTTATAGAGATTAATTTAAATTGGATTAATTTGTTGTTAAAATATTGGGGAAGGGATCATATAATTAGGTAAAATTGATGGCACTAAAGGTAGTATTGTTATTGGCAAATGAAAAAGGAACTAACAATTGACAAGTGTTTTAATTCCTAGGTTGTCATGAGATGGATAAAAGATGAACAAAAATATCACAATGCGTTTCTAAATTATTTTCTGGAAGAAGTCAAAAGTTTGAGTGTTTTTTTTTACCATATTGCTCTTTTGCACCTATACAAGGAGAGAAATATGGAAGCTAATGGTTTATTCAAAGTTGGAATTATGATGCAGCATGATACCTGAATGGTAACAAAGAATAGGAATGGAAACATCTCTAAATATTATCACCCTCATTTTCACGAAGCTATGGTGGGCGTAAAATATGCTCATGTTTGATGTCTTTTTTATTTTTATTTTTGATCAAAACTTATTCTTTAACAATTTTGATCATAGTATTATTCTATTTCTATACTTATTCTTTAAAAATCTTGATCATAGTATTTAATATATTTCTATATATTAAAGTTATATATGTAATATGGAAAGGATATCATTTTTCTAAATAGAGTTTTTAGATCTAAACTAAAAAAGAATATTTTCATATTTAATTTTTTTGCATAGCTTTGAAATTTCATAAAAAATAGAAATTTAAAATAAATAATTTAGGACTCTTTTCTTTAAACATTAAATCTCCTCAAGTTGATTTATGAAATGAATTATATTCATTGAAGGTCAAATAAATACAAGTGACAATCATTTCCAATCTAAATATTCTAGTTTGGTTTTAGCCTAACCAAGTTAGATAAGTACATACAAATGAATGAGTTTTGTATCTTAGATATAACTAGCACAACCACATTAGGATATGTAGTTGATATATGTTGAAGATGCCATTTTCCATCATCTATATACTAGTTAAATTTTATAAATGAGACTAATCAACATAATTTAATATTAATATTAATATTATTTATATTAAAAATCTAATATAATATTAATAATAATATCATTACTCATTAATAATATTAGTATCAGTAATTAAATATTATTAATATCAAATATTTATATTAATACTAATATCAATATTAATAAACTTATTAATATTAATATTATTAAACTTAACATTAACATTAATTTTAATATTAAACCTATTAAAATTAAACTTGATAAAATTAATAAACCTAACACTAAAATTTACTTTGACACCTAGTGAATTCAAAATTCAAAACCCGTGAAAAACATCAATTCTCGTTTTGTGGCAATCATGTTAAATATCCATATGACGAAGACCATGAGTGTTTTCTATTTTGTAGAATTATGTTTTGGATCTTAATGCCATAGATGGTGGAATCCTATATTATATTTTTAGATTTTGGTCCTAGTGTCTCAGATTTGGTAATGGAGTGGCACTGTTGAAATATTTTTTTGAATTGTCTATTAGAAGTCCCTAAGATAGAAGATTATGTTTCATATGACATTCATGGACTTAGCTCAAGTCCATTGCTTGCAAGGCCCTAGAAGTTATGTCATTGTTACGCTTTTCCAACAAGTAGCAGGCCAAAAGATAAAGTAGCTTCTTGTTTAACAACTTCCATTGAAAATAAATTTGGGTTATGAATTGAAACCTAATTTTGAATATGGGATTCATGGAATGAAATACCTTGTGAGAGCACTTGAATGTCGCACAAGTTAGGATAATATTGCAAAATATCTAGAAGATAAAGATTAGCCATGGTTCATGTAGTAGCTCCTAGAGACAACCCCCCGCTTGAGGAGAGGTCAATGCCTAGGACACCTTAGTCTCTCTTGAAGATAATTCATTGTTGCTCAAGAGATAAGTGAAAATGATTTTAGATCTGGTTCAATTACCTTTTCTCAGAGGTAGATATAGTATATGCAGTAACAGGAGATCATTCCCAAAAATAAATGCTTCAGATCTGGCGGCCGACACACAAAGAATGAAGCTTAGATTTGTCATTGCAGCAAAGATGGAAAGGAAAAATATAAGGGAGGAACCTAGTGCAAAGGGTTGGATAAACACAAAATCCTATGCAACAAATCCCAGTATAATTATGGAAGAATGCAGAAATGAAATGTAGAAATTATGGAGTGCATTTTAAGGTTTCCAACTCAATATTTCATGGGTACATTCTATCGCAATATAACATAGTAAATCTGTAACCTCACATGTATTGTCTGCTACAATAGAACATAGTAAATCCATGATTTATAAGTGAAACCAATAGCTACTAATTATACAATTTCTGAGGAAGAGAAACACATATGAAATGACATACGAAGGAGGAACACATACTGCATATCCCAAATGCTTGGAATCACCAACACTTCTTCATTAATCTTCCAGAATGAAAATATATTGCAGGCCTAAACAGGCGAAATTTTCGAAAGAAACAATAGCAACCTTAGGAATAAGAAATGAGAACCAAATTTGGAACCTCCTTTGTAAATATAGCTCATAACTCTAGAACACAAACTTCGAAACGTCTGAAAGCAGAATTTGGGAACCATTTCAACTGAGTTCCTCTTCCCTTTTATAGAGAGAGAGAGAGAGAGATCGAACAATAGTTACAAAATATCTTCAAAGTGCTAGTTGTCTAAACTACCCAACTGTTTGAGCATACAAATGGCCTAGTTGTACTAATGAATACATAACAAATTGGATTCTTTTCTTGAAAATAAAATATTAACTAAAACATGAGAAAAATGAGGTGTCACGATTGATGCAAAAAAACATCTCCCATGCCAATTCCTTTGATTTCCTTTGATCTGGCCATGTCTCTGCCATAATATTCCTCCACGGTTATATGCCAATACGCCTATCACTTTCTCCCTTTAACTGCTTGAATTTCCTCACATTGGAGCCAATCATGATTTGATGTGGTGGCGCTAGGAGGTTCTCTGCAACTTAGCTGCCAACCCATCCATATTTATTGCCTTCGTGCTACACTATTGGGGCATAATAAATCCTGTAATATTAGCATAATGCAACTTCGGTGATCCAGATTTAAATAGGAATGCAAAAAATTACATATATAACTATAAGTACATAGATTTCGGAAAAATAACACTTCATTTCATTAATATGAAATTCTAAAATATGCTTACAAAAAGAATAGAAATAAGACTAGTTCGAACGATGGTAGTTTATCTTTGAGGAGAGATGTGGTGGCTACATGCCTCTGAACCATGTTACAATGAGGCTCAAGGGCCTATTTATTACTGAAAAACATGAGAAAACCCTAAACAAACAAAACCCTAACCCCAGGACATGTAATGCCAAGAGTTTGTGGGCCTCGTTGGGGTTAGTTGGGAAACCAACTTCCTGGGGTCATAACTTGTTCATATTATCTCCGTTTGGTGCGTACGATACCTTGTTGGAAAGGTCTGTCAGAGTACTACAAGATTTTATTCAGGCCCTTACACACGATTGCGGGCCTACAACAAACCTCATAAAAACACCTTTTAGGGGGTCAAAACTTCTATGGAAGTTCAAGACCTGAAAAACTGCTAAAAATAGTAAATGCTGAAATAAACAAGGAAACAAATGAAACTGATTGGAGTTTAGGTGAGATAGGTGGGTGGCCACCAATATCCACCTGGATCATTCATCCCCCCTTAGGAAGCAATATTCCCCATTGCGTGCAGAGCCTCCATGAGGTGAGGAAATTTCTGTTGAACCTGGTCCCTTGTGAGCCACTTGCTTGGTGCAGGATTTGGTTAGCTTTGAAAACCCGATATAGCTGGATATTTTGATGGTGAGTGTTCTTGACCTATGTGTCCATAATCCGATCAATTGTGGCTTGTTCCATGTTGATCCAGGTGGATATTGGTGGACACTCGCTAATTCCACGTGGATCCCCTCTTGTGCTTCTTTCAGTCTTTCAGTTTCCTTAATTATAGCAGAGTTTACTATTTTTAGCAGTTTTTTTGGGTCCTAAACTTTCGGAGCCATTTTGAGGCCCTAAACGACGTTTTTTGGGAAATCTACCGCCAGCGATTTTTCTATATAAAAATCGTCTTTTTCGTCGTAGTCCTTGGAGAGATCTTTCCAACGGGCTATCATGCACGCCAAACGGAGATAAGACGACCAATTCGCGACCCCGGGAAGTTGATGTACCAACTTACCCAAAAACGGGCCCACAATTTGGCGTTCATCTTCCAGGGTTAGGTTTTGGAATGTGAAGGGTTTTCCATTGTTTTCTCAACAATAAATAGGCCTTCGAGCTCATTGTAAGACAGTTTAGAGGCATGTAGCCACACATCTCTTCTCAGAGATAAGCTACCATCGCCCTAGCTGTTTTATTTCTATTTCCGGTTGTAAGCATATTTCAGTATTTTCCATTAATGAAATGAAGTATTATTTCCGCTGCATCTTTGTGTATATGGTTATCTCTGTAATTTTTTTGCATTCCTGTTTAAATCCGGATCACATGTAGTCTGGATTTAACTCTATTAGTGTGAGTTTTTCTGCAATGTCTAATGTGTCCAACAATGGTAGGGAGTATGGTCGAAGGCGATCCACATTGAACATTGGGTGTAGGCCAAGGAATAGTGGAATGTTGAGCTCAAAAACATTATCTCCCACAACCTTGATAATGGTGTAAGGACCATATCTGAGTGGTCTGAGCTTCCGATGGGATTCGGTAAGGCGTTCGTTCTTCAAATGTAACCAAACTTTGTCGCCCACCTAAAACTTGTGTGGCACCCAATGTTGATCATGTCGTTGCTTGTACTTGGAATTTGACTTCTCCAGGATGTCGTGAACTTGTTGGCGGATGTGTTGGATGCATTCAATAAATCTGGTTGCTTTATCAGCCTCAAATAGTACATGTGTGGATTTTGTTTGCGTAGTCACATGAGGCATGGCAATATCAATAAGACACAATAGTTGAAATCCTAGACCTACTTGAAATGGACTACGACCAGTCAAGCTATGTAGAGCTCTATTATAATTGTGTTGCACATATGGAAGACTCTCATCCCAAGTTCGAGGATGCTTGGATTTGTACATGTGGAGTATGTGCACTATCATCTTATTGACGACCTCTGTCTGACCATCAATCCAAGGATGGAAGGCAGTCGATTTGGTGAGCTTGGTGTCCAATAGTATCCAGAGGCTTAACCAGAATGTGTTCAGGAACTTGCTATCTTGATCTGATATAATGGTCTACCAGATCCAAAAATGTACCCACACTCGTTCAAAGAAGAGTTTGGCAGTTTCCTCTGTTGTGATACTCTTCTTGCAGGCTGCCAATATAGCCATCTTAGAAAAAATTTCCATGGCCACACATACACAGTTACTACCATGCTTGGTAGAAGGGAGGCTAGACATATAGTCCATGGAGATGGATTCCCACGGTTGGCTGGGAGTGGGAAGAGGAGTGTACATGTTGTTCTTCTTGATGGTTGGCTTGGCGATGGCACAAGAAGTGCAGGATCTGATATATTTCCCAACATCCAATCGGAGTTTAGGCCAATAAAAGTACTTATGTAGTACAACCACAATTTTCCCCACACCAAAGTGTCTTGTGACCCAACTATAGTGCATCTCCCAAATCAGCTTGGCACGCTCGCTTAAAGGAATACAAAGGTGGACCAGGTAGCATAATTATGCGTCCTAAAGGTGGAAATCAGGAACTTGTTTTCCAACTACCAGCATCTGGTATGTCGAGGTGAACTCTGGATCATTTTTGTATAGTTGCGGCCATCTAGAGGTCTCATGACCACAAGAATTGAGAATAGTAGTTAGTGTTGCAACTGGGGGCCGACTAAGGTAGTCTGCAACATGATTGGTGCTGCCCTTTTTTTATTTAATGTTTAAGTGGAATTGTTGCAAATATGTAGATCCTTTTTGATGGTGATCATTCTGCAATTTTGTGGGTCTCACAGGCTATTATCGCAAATTTGTCCGCAATTATGGTCTCATTGCTAGGCCCCTCACTCAACTCCTCAAGAAAAATTCATTCCTCTGGAATAATGAAGCGCAACAGGCCTTTACAACTCTCAAACATGCCATGTGTTCCACTCCAGTCTTAGCACTACCCGACTTCACCAAATCTTTTGTGATAGAATGTGATGCTTCGGGTACGGGTATTGGGGCGGTCTTAATGCAGGAAGGTCGACCCTTGGCCTTCACGAGCCAACAACTAAGTGGGAAGAATCTGGGACAATCTACCTATGAGAAGGAGATGATGGCCATCTTACATGCAGTAGATACTTGGCGACCATACTTATTGGGGCGCCGTTTCCAAATCCGCACAAACCATCAAAGCCTTAAATATTTTTTGGAGCAACGCCTATCCTCACCACAACAAAATAAATGGCTCGCCAAAATGCTGGGATATGATTATGAGATAATTTACAAGAAAGGGTGCCAAAATATTGTAGCAGATGCATTATCCCGCCAATTTGAGGAGGAAAGCACCCTGCTCGCAATTTCCCTTCCCATTCCAGAATGGATTGAAGAGGCTTGCAAGGAATGGTTTTCACATCCCTGGCTCTCCCAACTCATTAATCAATTGCAGGTGGATCCAAATTCCACAGCAGGCTACTCGTGGCAGGATGAGATTATTCGCTACAAGGACAGAGTCGTAATATCACCAACATCCACCCTCAAAAGCAGCATTTTGGTGGAGTTTCACTCATCGCCTACTGCAGGACATTCAGGCTTTCAGAAGACGTATGCTCGCACTCGAAGATCTTTTTTTTGGACAAGCATGAAAAAGGACATTCTTACTTTTGTAGTTGAATGTGACGTATGTCAGTGCCACAAAGGAGAAACAGTCAAATCCCCAGGCACATTACAACCATTGCCCATCTTGGCCTCAACCTGGACGAAGGTTTCTATGTATTTCATTACAGGTCTTCAAAAGTCATGAAACAAGTCAGTCATCATGGTGGTTGTGGACAGACTTTCTAAGTATGCTCATTTTTGCGCCCTACCCCACCCGTTTACACCGACTTTGGTCACTCAATCTTTCATGGATCAGATCTTCAAATTTCATGGCATGCCCACTTCCATTGTGTCGGATCATGACCCGGTCTTCACCAGTAACTTTTGGCAGGAACTCTTCCAGCTACAAGGTACCCAACTACAACACAGTACTTCCTATCATCCACAAACTGATGGTCAAACTGAAGCAGTCAACAAATGTCTGGAAACCTACCTTAGGTGTTTCACTTCAGATTAGCAACATCTCTGGGTGCAGTGGTTACCTCTAGCTGAATGGTGGTATAACACCAACTATCATGCCACCACAAAAATGACTCCATATGAAGCAGTTTATGGTCAACTCCCTCCTTCCCCTACTTCTTATATCAAGGGATGCATGAAGGTACATGTAGTGGATCAACTCCTACAGAACCGCACAACCATGCTGGCCCACTTTAGAGAGAATCTTCATCAAGCTCAAAACCGCATGAAGCAACAGGTAGATCAACATTGCTCAGAACGCCAATTTCAAGAAGTGGATTAGGTATTTTTGAGGCTGCAACCATATAAGCAAACATCACTCAAAGACAAGGGTTGTCAGAAACTATCTCCAAAACTCTACGGACCGTATCAAGTACTTCGGCGCATTGGAGAAGTTGCCTACAAGCTAGCTTTGCCACCCATTGCAAAAATCCATCCAGTTTTCCATGTCTCATGCCTCAAGAAAGTGATTGGAAACAATGGCAGAATTCAAACCAGTCTACCTGAACTGGATGAAGAAGGGTCAATCTGGCTCCAACCTAAACAGGTTCTTGATACACGAGAAAGGCACCTGCGCGGCCACATGATCAAGGAAGTCCTCGTCAAGTGGAAAGACACCTCTCGGGAAGATGCAACCTGGAAACCAACCACTATTCTTCAGCAATTTCCGCAGCTTCAGCCTTAAGGACAAGGCTATTCTTATGGGGGACGGCATGTTAGGGTCCCACCCTAACCCCCTTATTTATGTAATAGGATCGAGTCATAGTTATAGTTAAGAGTCAATAAAGCCCATATTAATAATTGTAAGTGGTTAACCCGCATTTAATGAAGGGACCACAGTTAGTTGCAAATGGGCCATGGTATTAGATAGATGGTATTAATAAGAACCATGGTATTGCATGTATGAATACCATATAAAGGATAGAGACTCCCTCGAGGAGCATCGTGTCTTATTTTGTAATCGAGCTCTGCTCTATTGGAGGTTTCCCCCTCGAAGAGGCAAGTGAACATTGTTTTCTGAATAATAAAATACTTGTTGTTATTTCTCATTGTTCTATGTTCTGGGTATATTTCTTCACATATTTGGTATTCTGGTATCGTCTTGTAGGTTAAGAGCATAACATAATATTCATGTTGTTTTGCCTAATGGAAATATTAGACACATTCATAATGTAATGTATGTACTCAGTATAAAAAAGAATCTGATGTTTGTCTCTACAATAACTAATCAAAATCTCAAGGTAGAATTTTATAAATCATATTGTGTTATTGAAGACCTGTTGGATCGTATGAAGCCTATTGCATCAGGTATTTGTGTGGGAGGATTGTACAAGCTAAATGTCAAAAGCGCACCACATCAGGCATTGAAATCATCTTCCATGACTACAATGGACTTATGGCATCAAAGGTTCAGCCATATTAACTTCAATGATTTGCTGCTATTACATAAAAGAGGTATGTTCGAAGGTCTTCTTGTTTTAAAGCCTGTCCATATTGATTGTGATGCATGTGCACTTGGAAAGATGCACAAAGATGAATTTCCTGTGAATGCTGATAGGAGGAGAGATATACTCGAGATGGTACACATAGATTTATGCGGGCCTACGCAGACAAGGTCATTAGGTGGTGCATACTATTTTTTTATTGTTTATTGATGATTGTACTAGATTTACCTGGGTGTATTTCCTCAGGAAGAGGAGCCACACTTTTGAATACTTCAAGGAGTTCAAAAGAATGGTTGAAAAGAATACAGATAAATGCATCAGGATTCTCCACTCGGATCAAGGGGGAGAGTACAAGAAAACTTTTGTCCTGAAATACTGCAAAGATCATGGGATACAACAATAGTTTACAGTACCCCACACTCCTCAATGGAATGGGGTTGCAGAGAGGAAGAACATAACCCTCGTGGAGTGTGCTCACAGTATGTTAAAAGGTAAGAATATTTCTAATGGGTTTTTGGCTGAAGCAATTAATACTGAAGTATATCTAAAGAATAGGAGTCCAACAAGAAGTTTAGATTTCAAAACTCCTTTTGAAGCTTTATTTGGCTATAAGCCTGTAGTTAAGCATTTGGGAGTTTTTGGCTCTAAAGTCTTTGCTCATGTCCCAAAGGAAGATAGAAAGAAACTGCATTCAAAGGCCGTCAAATGTATTTTTGTTGGGTATTGTACAAAATTTAAGGCTTACAAAATGTTTAACCCCTTTACTCATAAATTTTTTGCGAGCAAAGATGTAGTGTTTCATGAGCAGGTTAATGATGGAAGCCATGAGAGTGATAATGAAGAATGACACGTGGCCTTGTTGGTGGAAGAAGGAAGTGATGAATCAGGTGACAACAATGAGTAGCATCAACAACAGGAAGGGGAAGAAGATAATGTAGTTATCAAGCCAGGTCCACAAAAGGATGATCAGACAAGGTTTGAAACTACCCCACCACTTAGGAGATCATGTAGGAAGGTTCAGTTGCCAACAAGATATAGGGAAATTTCTTTTATAACTAGTATGATGAATGTTGTTGAACCCTCGAGTTATAAAGAAGCTAGTCAATATAGTGAATGGAGGGCTGCTATGGAAGAGGAATATGAGTCAATTCTTAAAAACAAAACTTGGGATTTAGTTAAACTACCTGAAGGAAAACAACCCATAGGATGAAAATGGTTGTATAAGCCTAAATTTAAAGCAAATGGGAGCATAGATAAATATAAAGCTAGGTTGGTTGCAAAGGGGTATTCATAGCAAGAAGGCATAAATTATGATGAAACATTTGCCCCTATAGCTAAACTAAACACAATCAGAATGATAATTGCTTTAGCTACCAAACACCATTGGATGATTCACCACCTAGATGTTAAATCTTCTTTTTTAAATGGGGACTTAAAAGAAGAAGTTTATTTAGTGCAACTTGAGGAGTCTGTCAAACAGGGTGAAGAAAATTTAGTTTGCACATTGAAGAAAGCGTTTTATGGACTAAAATAGGTACCCAGGTCATGGTATGAAAAAATTGATTCATTTTTCCTATAGCATGGTTATAAAAGAAGCAAAAATGACCCTAATCTTTATATTGTGTTTGATAAAGAGGGAAGGACTGTTTTGATTTCTTTATATGTAGATGATCTAATCATCACAGGAAATGTTGATAACCTCATTAAAGAAATCAAGGAGCAGATGTCACAAGTCTTTGAGATGAAAGACCTTGGAGAGCTACATTATTGTTTGGGTTTGGAAGTCTAGAAGGATTCTGGACAAACTTTTCTGTCACATAGTAAGTATTTCAGGAGCTTAATGTAAAAGTTCAGAATGGATCAGTGAAAAGTTGCAGCAGTACCTTTACAACAGAATTTAAAACTTCAGAATGATGATGGATCTAAGGAGGCATATGCGACTTTATATAAACAGTTGGTTGGGAGTCTAATCTACTTGACTACAACTAGGCCAGATTTGGCTTATGCAATCAGTGCATTGATCCAATTTATTTCAAAGCCCCTTGAAAGCAATTGGGTTGTAGCAAAAGGTGTTTTAAGGTATCTCCAGGGTACCTTAGATTTCAGTATTGTTTATATTGATTCATGTGATGCTAAATTGACAAGTTTTTCAGACTCCAATTGGGCTGGAAATGTAGATGACAGACGATCCATAACAAACCATGCATTTAGCATTGGATCCGGGGTCATTACATGGAGCAGCAAAAAGCATAACACAGTATTCTTGTCTTCTGCAGAAGATGAATATCAAGCTATGCGTGCAGCAACATGTGGAGCAGTTTGGTTGAGGAGACTTCTCCTTGATGATAGAGAAGAACAGAAGGTTGCGACAGTGATCAAATGCAACAACCAGATCTCCATCAAACTTGCAAATAATCTAGTATTTCAAAAGAACACAAAGCATATCGATACACACTTTCATTTTGTGAGGGAGAAAGTTCAGTCAAAAGAAATCCATATTGAGTATTGTAATAGTTGTGACAATGTTGCTGATATTTTTATCAAACCTCTTGGTAGAATCAAGTTTGAATTGTTTAGGGAAGTGTTAGGCATATGTGTGAATCCATTTCTCCATTAAGGGGGAGTGTTGATATTAATGAAGAAATGTATTAATGGAGTGACAGTTCAACCGAACCTTAGATTAGGAGTTTGTTCCTGATTTCTAAGGTGTTTTTTCAACTTCTCTAATTGTGTGTAAATTATATATATTTCTCATGTAATGAATGTAAATCAGAGCGATTCTGCATAGACAGTGTCCAAATGGTGTTCCACCCCTGTGAGCTGTCCAAATTTAACTAATAAATTTGATTCTTCTGTTTTTAACAATAAATAGAGATAACAAGATGTAAAACATGTTGATATATATATAGATGATGATGTAGTTTACGAAACTCGAGGGATAAGAATATTTTTCCAAACTATGGAGGTAGTTAGTGTAGAGAACCACTTATCAATATCCACAATAATGTTGATGCGTGGTTAAGTTTGGAATGGAAATCCAAAGAGGTAAAGCCCCATCGGCATAATGCAATTAGTACTAGTACACACATATCATGATTAAAATTTACAATTCTGACAATATAAAAAAGTGATGGATAGTATTTAAGACATCATCTCACGCCACGCATCGTTGGACTATAATTTTGTGAGAATAAAGGTTAATGATTAGAATAAATGTTATTGGTTAAAGAAAAATGGTTTAAAAATATAGAATTAGCTTATAATTATTTTAAGACTTAAAAGTAAGATTTTGAAAATTAATATATGCTTTAAGAATTTAAAGAATAATTCTCATCACATTAATAATGGTGTATCAATAAAAATGAAAATTAATATAATTAAAATGAGTATAAGATAAGTTTTTATATTAAATATGAAAAATTAAAAATGAGTATAGATCAAGTTTTATATTAAATATGATAAAAGTTTAAAAGTAACATAATTCAGGTCTATTTTTAAAATGGTGGAAAATTTAATTGTTTTTTAAATAATCATTTTTATTATTACAAATTAAATGAAGGTAAGAGAATGGAGTTAAAAGAATGGAGTCAATCATGATTAAGAAAAAACTTTTGAAATGATAAATTGTGGCATATAAAGGAAGTTTTATTTAAGAGATATGTTCTTAGAATTAAAGACATTGTCTAGCTCCATTATATATATCAAGGAGGAATTCATAATTTGACATGTGCCTTGGTCAACTTTTACCCTCTTATCTCCCTTCACCTTCAGTGTCGAGATATGACACAAGTTTTTTATCAAATCATTCATTCCATAGGAACAAGGAGCAGTGTGATAAAGGGTAAGGAAAGATCATAACCTCATCCTTTACCATAGGTAGCCATTAGGTATGTGCATATTTATATTTTATCATGGAGATATAGTAACTTTCCTATCCAAACTTACTGAAATATTAAAATCTTTAAGTCCCTATTTAATGATTAATGTGACCTTAACCATAAGCTCCTTACTAATAATATACATATTGTTTATACAAATATACATCATGTGTGGTTTTTGTACAAAGCTTACTTAACCCAACACCCAAGCAAAAACACCCCCAAATGGGATGATAGTGAAACATGTGCACATAGTGGAGGAGACTATGTGGCCTTCATGTGAGGGAGGAGCCAATAAGATAAGAGAAGGCCAAGTCCATTTTAAATGAGCCAATTCCAAAACAAGCAAGTACCACTATGTGAAGGCAATCATGGAAACTCATGGTTTTTAGCATTGGTTGATGGAAAATTGCCTTACTTGTCTCTATAATTACTGCAAGAAACTTTGTTGCTACCTTAATAATTTTCTATCTTTATAGTCACAACACCTTGGACAAGCATTCTGCAAGTAGGTAAGTGAAGACATTAGAGTAGCTAAGGGTGAACTTAGCGATGAGCCTACAAGCATGGATTATAGTGCTCCAATGCCAATTTTTGACGTAAATGGCATCAAGCAAGAAAGAGTGGAGGCTTAAGCAGCCTCTCCTAATGCCTATGATGGAGGAAGACCACCAAGAATAGGTTTCAAAAGGGTAATGCAGAGGACAAAAATTTGAAGGCTTTTCGAATTGCTAAAGGGTGCTACCACACAAATGCTTGCTCCTTTCTCATGGTGGACCTATATTAGCATACTAGGGAAATGATAGCTTGTTGCATGGACAAAGGCTCAAAAAATGACAATGTTATCCAAGATGTCATCCTAGTAAGCAAGTTGCAACAAAGACAATAAGTATGACACCCTTCTTAATGATATCCAAGGCTTAGAGATTGTGAAGGAGGATATCAAATGAGTGTATGACTTATAGTACTCAGTAATGACCAAGGACTCTAGGCTCTGAGATTGAGGTAACCCAAAGCACGTATCTCCCTACAGGAGGAGAGGATTAACCTCAAGTTATGCTAGCTTCCTTCTAATGTTGTTTTTCTAGTTTTATGTTACTACTTTCTATTATTATCATAGTTGAATAAGCACCAATTCTTTCTATAGACTCAAAGATACTAGCCCCTTCATGTAATCTACTCTTTGGGTATTCACAATGAAGTTTTAACACCATTTATGTTATTTCAATTTTGGTCATCCTCAAAAACAAGTATGGGAATACTAGTTTTTTATTTAAATTTTGCAATGAGATTGTAATTGATTACTAAAAAAAAGTATTCTTTTAAGTTTTAATGATGTTTCTAATAATTTATCTAATATTTGTGTAATTGAAATCATTGAACTTATGATGTTGATAGAATTTTCTCTCTATATATTAATAGATAGTCTCCCTCTTACTAGCAAAAAAACCATATATACATAATATCTACACATTAAACCATTTACATCACAAAAATCTAAAATGAAAAATTATTTTTAATATTTAACTTGTATTGTTTTAAAATTTAAATATTTATGAATTATTACACTCATAAACTTGTTAAACAAATAGTATGCATTAAATAACAATGTAATTTATATTTTGTATATTAAAATCAATATTGTTCACTTTAATATACTTTCAAATAAAATAAAATCCACTAGTTAAACAAACATTATGCACTACATAGCAATGTAATCTGATTATTCGTACCTGCATATTCACAATATGACTGTGGTGATCAATTGGATATTTCAATATAGAATATCATATCATCTAATTTCATTGGCGGTTTTGTATATTAAAATAAATATTATTCAATTTAATATATTAGAAAATATTAATTTATAAATTTAATTTAATTGTTTTTTTGTAATATAAATTTTTGGAAAGATTAGTTTTCATTTTTTAATGTTTTATGTTATAAATAAATTAACACTTGAAAAACTAATAAAGAACAACAAATTAATAAATAAGAATTCAAAATAATTACAACAATTCAAAATTTAATTAATACAAAAAAACAAAATAAATATAATTAAAAAAAAAAAAAAATGAACATTATATTATAGTCAGAGACAATTTTATCATATTTACATCTATTATATTTCTTATTTCTTAGTAAAAGCAACCTTCTCTTTTAACTTTTTATAGTAACAGTAATTTATAAGTTGTTTACAAAAATTCATTTTGTAAATAATAATTTATAAATTTTATGAGAAAATATTTTCGACATAAATGACATAATGATACATATGTCGACGCGTTTCGAATCAACAATTGTGGTTCATCCTCAGGACAAGTTGAAGAATCAGATCATGGTTGCATGTTAAATAGGGAGAGCAGATCTTCCAACGACTGGGTTTGACTAGAAAATGACTATATCGGACTGGACTGGACCAACGACCATATTTGACCATGAAATGACTAGATTTGACTAGCCAACTAGACTCGACCAAGGGATGGGGACAAGGGCTAATATTATATTTGATAAACTTATTTAATTATAATAATGTTATTAGATAAATAGTTTTTAATGTATTATTAGTGTTTAATATCAATATTATTAATATAATATTTTTTAATGCTCTGAATGCCATTAATGTCTAAAATGATAAATTTATGAAATGCTATATACGAATATTATTTTAATACTTTTATGTTGGTCTTGTTTATTATTTAAGTAATATGTAACCATAATTGGTTAAAAATTAATAAATCTAGGAATAAAATAATATAAAAAAAAATGTTAACATATTCATGTTAAGATGTTAATAAAATATTAAAGATCTAGGAATATGAATTTAGAATAAATATCTTATTATCTTAATATAATTAAATAATATATAATAGAAATAATCTCATAAATGAATTGTTACTATTAGTATTATTAAATATTGAAATAATAGTATATTTATTATTATTATTAATGGTTTGGGTAACTTATTAATAGAAATTTATTAGTTAAGCTATCTAATGTAAATTTGAACTTTCTACTTAAATCTAAATTTTAGATCAATAACCATCTATAATAGATAATTTTAACCCATTAAGTTAGTTATGGAATGGACCATCTAATAAATATACGGAAAAGAAAATGAGGGAGATTTCTAAAAGGACCATAAAAATCTAAGAGGAACTAGGGAGAAAGAAAACAGGTTAGTTAAAAACTTCACTACTTGATAATTATGGAAAGAGAAAGGAAATAGATAATTAGTTCAAATAATTAATTGAGGGGGGTGAAAGGAACTAGGTGATCGAAAAAATTAAAGAAACGAAAAAAAGAAAGAAAAGGAAACAACAACCAACCATAAGGCGAGGGGGAAGAAATGACTAGGAAGAGAGGGTAGGGATCCAACAACTATTGATCTTCTAGCCGTCATCTCTATTGAGATTGCTCGGCCTTTTTTCAATCTCAATGACTTCCCTAAATTTCTGGTGATGAAACTGTGCAACCTTAGCAATAACATGAGCCTCCTCAATACAAACGTGATGGTTATTCTTCTTCGCATGCTCCGCTAGAGCGGAAGACCTAATCCTCCCATATTTTAGGTATGCTGAGTACTCATTAATCCTCTAATTAATAGAGCGCCCAGTCTCACCAATGTAGGGGGTCCCACAGAAACAGGGAATAATATAGACACCCTTCATGTCCTTAGGGTCGATAGGATCCTTCACCGATCGGAGGGAATTATGAATGGTGTTAAGGGGTTTAAAGGTCGAGGGAACATTATGCTTCATAAGAATCCTTGCAATCTTATCACTGGTCCCTTAGATAAAAGGTAGATGGACCCTTGAGACTCGATCTTTAGGGTCTTTCTTAACCATCGAATTCTTGTTGGCTTTAAGGAAAGCCCTCTGACCAAGGTGTCTACTATAATCGTTATTAACAAAGACATTAAGGAGATGGGCTTTCTCTTTATCGAAGCTCTTTTCCTCGGAGATTCTTAGTGCACGAGTAGCAAGTGTGTTGAGAACGCCCAACTTTTGAGCAAGGAAATGATGGGAAATGGCATGAAGATACTACTCAGTATGTGTTTTCTTCTGAAGCACTTGGAGGGAGAAGGAACCGTCATTATTCTTCAAAATAAGAATATCAAGGAAAGGAAGGAAACTGTCAAATTCTTGTTCCATGGTGAACTTAATGGCTGAGGATTGACTGTTGAGATGCTTGAAGAAGAGATCCAACTCATCTTGGCCATGAGACCAAATGAGATTTGTGTCATCTAAAAATCTTTTCCAAAGCTTGGGCAGGAGACAGGCTGAGGCCAAAGCCTTGGATTCAAACTCTTCCATAAAAATATTAGCAGCAACAAGGGATAGGGGGGAGCCCATGGCAACACCACAGGTCTGCTCAAAGAACTCACCTTCGAAGCTGAAAAAAGTGGAAGTGAAACAGATCTCAACTAATCGAGCGGTATCAAGGTCTGTGAGTCGGTTGATAACCTCCATGGCCTCCTTTATAGCAATGCAAGTGTAAAGGGAGACTACATCGAAACTCACAAGAATGTCCCCAAGGTCAAGCTTTATGCCCTTGAGCTCTTCAACAAAGGACGCAGAGTCTTTGACGAAGGACTCCGAAAGGCCAACTAAGGGTTTAAGCTTCAAGGCAAGGAATTTAGCCAGAAGGTAGGTAGGACCACCAATGGTGTTGATAATGGGCCTTAGGGGAGCCCCCTCCTTGTGAATCTTTGGAAGCCCATAGATCCTTGGAGTAATGGGACTACTCTCAATGAGTTTATGGCAAAAGGAACCCACGAAGCTACTGGACTTGATGGCAAGAGCCATAATCCTAAATATCTTTTTCAAGGGGTTCTTGGAAAGCTTTTTATAGCTTCCACTATTATACAGATGATCTAACATCTTCTAGCGATAATCCTCTTTGTCAAGGATGATAGCAGCCCCTCCTTTGTCGACTTTTACAACCACGAAATCTTTATTCTGATTTAAGGATTTGAGGGCATCAAATTTATCCTTGTTGATGTTGTTGCTAGGGGGTAACACAATCTTGCCTAATAGTGTTCTTAATATTATCGGGTAAACCCCTAATCCCAAATTCTACGTCATAGATAATGTCTTCTACCAAGAACTTCTTAGGTGCCAAGGCAAAATTTAAACCTTTACCCAGAAAATTAAAAACAGAAAGGGGAAATGAGAAACTAGAAAGATTGATAACTTTATTATTTCGAGAGGGAGGGGGAAGATTATAGTTATTATTATTATCATTACAATCTTTATAATTACAATGATTCTTATTGGCTGAATCATAATTAATCATATAATCTTTGTCTCCCTATTTAACATGCAACCATGATCTGATTCTTCAACTTGTCCTGACGATGAACCACACTCGTTGGTTCAAAACGCATCGACAAATGTATCATTATGTGATTTATGCCGAATTTTTTTTCTCATAAAACTTGATATAGATCATAAAAGCCTCAATTCAACAATTTATAAATTGTTTATAAAAATTTATTTTATAAATTATTTGTAAAATTTTATTTTATAAATTGTTTATAAAAATTTATTTTATAAATAATAATTCATAAATTATTTGTAAAAAATATTTTATAAATAAAAATTGTAATAAATTGATATCATTTTCATGTTATTTATACCCTATCATAACCAATAAATATAATTTTTTTTCTTTTATAGTTATTTTTAATATAAAAATAAAAATAAAATAACACGATAGGATCTTTATTTAATTTTACTATAATTCTTAATTATCATGAGTTCAAACTAATAAATATAATTTATTTCTTCAAACTATATTTATTTATTTTATTACCTATATAAAGATAATAATAATACTACTTTATGTCATTTTCCTTTTGTTTCTGCTATATCCCTTAACTATGACAAATTCAAATTAATAAATAAAATATATTCTGAATATTTCCTTTAAACTTTTTTCTTTGTTTCATATTACTATTTTTTTTCTATAATATATTCATAAATGAATAATCATATTAGTGAAAAATTTCCATAAATTAATAACCATACTAGTGAGGAAATTTATGAAAGGAATTATTCTCATTGAACGTCATATACTGCAAATGACAAACATTTTCCATCACCACGTTATTTGGTTTTCGCGTGTTATGACAGATCGAAATCGGTAAACAGTCCCTTTCATCAAGCTTTCATAGCTCAGTTGGTTTAGAGCACCCGTTTAGTAAGCGGGAGGTCATGAGTTCAACTCTCATTGAAAGCAAGTTCGTTATTACTTTTCTGGTTGATTCAATGTTTTGCCCCGAGCTCAGTCATATCTGAAGAGATCGCACCTTTAATCTATGAGACCATGTGCAAGTAGTTGGTTATTTTTTACTACCTTTTCTGTTCAGTTAAATGAATGAAAAAGGCTGCCTCGGTTTAAAGATTTGAGTTGATTTTAATTTTAATTATACAAATTTATCACATTAAAATTATAATGGTTTTTTAATTAAATTATAAACCGAATAAAAAACTAATGTACATTGTATTGATGTTTATTACTATGTTAATAAAAACCTAGAATTTTTTTCCCATAATCAATTCCAAATTCTTAATTTAGATTCTCTTTAGACCATTAGTATAGGAAAGTTGTAATATCAACCTGAAGGATTACCATTCACATTTCATACTGAACTTGGTGCAATAATATCTAAGCATAAGAGTAAGTGATAAAACAATGATGTATGGATTTTAAATTATCCAAATGTATGATACATTGATACATAATTAATTCTCTATTTTTAATGTAGATTCTTCTTTAGACCATTAGAAGAAGAAAGATGTAACATCATGTTGGGAGATTATCATTTGCATTCTATAGTGAACTTAATGCCATAATTTCTAAGCATAGGGATAGATGATAAAACAATGATTTATGGATTCTAAATTATCCAAATACATGATGCATTGATACGGACCCAAGAAAGCTCTTTCACTAATATTATCCCTTGTAGGATTCATTTTCCAAGCTAGTAGGAAAAGAAAAGTAGAGATTTTTCCTGTACCCTATATTCCAAGCCTTTGCTCAAATTTTATTCCTTATACCTAAATGTAAATGATTTATTAAATTATTGTAGACATGGTTGACTATAAATTGTTCCATTCCTACCTTCTCCATCTTAAAATGCAGGACCGTCTTTATCTAGAATCTATCTTTTTACCATTTTCCAATATTTGATCTTATATATCACTGGGAAGCCTCTCTCATTGTAAATATGAATTTTTCCAAGTTTTAAAAGTACTATAATATGTTGAATAAGGTCCCAAACCCTATCCCTATCTTATTTTCTTAACTTGTGTACATTAAGTGTAGCAAAAATTTGTTATCCTTCGTCGTCTAGGTTCAAATCCCACATTTTGACACACTTACTCTCTTTGTAACACAAATTTGACTATTGACTTGGCCTTCAGCCCTAAAAAATCTAGGTTACCCTAAGTACCATAGTCAAAATGAGGGGCAATACATGGTGGTTTGCCTAGGAAAGCCATTACAAGAGAGAGAGATAGGACTGTATATTTTTTTTAAATTTGTGTAGCCCTCCCAGTTTCAAGGTTTTTGCATAGAGTTTAATGCCCACAACCACAAACAATTTAGTTGATATGTAAACTTTTAACACAAATTATTTTGAAACATTCACGACTACTCTACTTATGTGTTTTTCCCATTGATAAGAGAAAGCAATAGACATGCACACACAGTTTTACACATTGGTTTTTAGTCAACAATGACCTTAGAAAAATGCACAAGGGGAAAACAAATCTTAAGGAGGAATTATTATTATCTTCTCAGGAAAATTATTATAGAGATAGTAACAATTTTTTTTACTTATCTCTCCCTTGGGAAGAGTGCCACTATCGTTCTACTTTCTCCTTGATTTCCGAGCCATGGACTGTGCTTCTTTATCAGACTTGTGCTCAGATTTCAAAGCCTAGAAAATTAGACCTTTGCCTACTTTTCTCTCCCTGGAAATTCGGGCTTTAAAACAGAATTTGACTACCTAGAGCTCGGGTGAGTCAACCTTCACTTAATGCACAAATTTCCTAGAAATCTGCACTGATGAGCCTTCTATCATATCCTTTATTTGTGTGTTGCATGTCTCTATACTATTGTCCCAGAATTCGCATTGATTTCTACAAGGGTGGCCTCGAAATTTGTGTAGATTGCTTCCTTGAAATGTGTGTAGCTTGTGGCTTTTCTCTACTGTGAAAATCCTTCAACCATACCTTCGTTTATACCTCAAACTTTGTGTAGAAATGCTCTAGATGTCTACTCGATTTTTGTGCCCATTGGGGTTGAATTTGGTCTCCTAGGAACTCATGCTTGTTGTAGCAAGTGTGTTCTCAGTTGTAAAACCATTCTCCCTCTGTCATTATCCTCCTCTACTTCTTGCTCCCACTCTTCTCCAAATGCTCATGTGAAGAATGAATGAGCTTTAATAACTTAATCTCCCTTTTTGTCTCTCATTAGATAGGAGAACTCTAACTCTTTTGATTAAGAGTTGAGATTAGATCTCAACCCATGAAATCAATGGTGGATATAATTTCCCTCAATTGACCCCCTTTCTCATGTGGTCCCCCTCATTTAATTAACAATCACTTTAATGTTTTGTACCTTGTACTTTTTTCTCCATGTAAAGTTCGTTGAAAATAAGTAGCCTGCCAATGGGAATTAAATGAGCGGGGCTTGTATATGCCCACCATTGGATTTTGGCAGGCCAATTATCCAACGGTGGGCATATACATCCCCTGCTCATTTAATGCCCACTGGCAGGTTGTATATTTTTTGCCCATAAAGTTAACTTAAAGATAGAAAGTGACTTTAATATTATAAGGTATTTTTGTACTTTTTCTCATAAAGTTACTTTAAGACATAAAGTGACATAATATAAAGTACCTAGTACATGTACCACATAAAGTGAATTTTCACCATGACTTTAATATGACATATAAAGTCACATGCCAAAAGGGTAATTAAAGTGTCTTCCTAGGCAAAAAAAACTAATTCATTAGGAAACACCTCCTTGGTACCCTTATTATTTTTAACACTCCCTCTTACCAAGGAAGGTATTTCTCACCACTCTCATCTTGTCTCTGAAATACACATTCTTTCCTCTTGTAATGGCATGGTGCAAATATCTGCAACCTATCCATCAATGGATATATATTGAAGCCTCATTGCTCCTCTCTAAACCCAATCCCCGTTGAAGTTGTACTTTATCTCTATCTGCTTTGATCGATCATGAAATATTGTATTTTTTGTGAGTTTAGTGCAACTCTAATTCTTACAGTATATCGTAGTTGGTCTCAGCCTCTAACCAAATAGGCCACAAATAATCTTGTGAAACCAAATAGCCTCGCAACTAGCCTGAATAGTTGCAATATACTCATGTTCTTCTGAGCTCAATGTCATTGATCTTTGCTTCCTGCTGAACCATGACACAACAATCGAACCCAACATGAAACAACATCTGGAAGTACTCTTCTGGTCACGAGCATTTCCTTCCCAGTATAAGTCAATACAACATGTCATCTTGACTCCATCTACTCGTATATAATATAGACCATAGTCCATTGTGCCTTATAGGTACCTCAACGCATGTTTTGCTATCACCTAGTGCACTCTCCTAGGCTCCATCATAAATTGAATCAATGTGTTAACTGCAAAACATATATATGGTCTAGTGTTGGCTAGATACATCAACAAATCGATCAACTAATGGTACAAAGTGGGGTAAACCAACTCAAAATTAGAAGCATGCATCTTCTTCTAGTTGGTGATCATCGGAGTATCCATAGGTTTGCAATCCTCTATATGTAATCTCCTTAGTATGTCCCCTACATATCTTCCCTAGCCCACAAACATATGCCCATCCTCCTGCCAAACCTCCAACCCCAAAAAGTAATGCATTAGTTCCATATCATTCATGTCAAAATCTGAATCAAGGTCCCTCTTGCAATGTTAGATGAGTCTCTCCCTCATGTAATAAACAAGTCATCCCCATACAAAACTAGAATGAGTGGATCATCACCAACCATGATGAAGTATAGGTTCATATCTGCATCACTCTTTTGGAAACCCGTCTATTGCAAGTAGGCATCTATCCTCTCAAACCATGCTCTTAGTGTCTGCTTCAGTCCATATAAGGCTTTCTTAATCCTACACACATGTCACTCTCTCCCATGCACCTCAAATCCTTGTTGTTTCTCAATGTACACCTCCTCTTATATAACCCCATTAAGAAAAGTGACCTTCACATCCATCTAGTGAATCTTCCAATTCATCTCAGCTGTTATAGATATCATTGCTCTAATGGAGGTATAACAAGCAACTGATGTGAAGGTCTCCTCATAGTCAACTCCCTTTACCTGTGAGAACCTCCATGCCACAAAACGAGCTTTTAACTTCTCCATGCTTCCATCTATAGTATGTTTGATCTTGTAGAGCCACATGGAAGTCACCACTGACTTCCCATCAAGTCTCGGCACTATCTTCCATGCATCATTCTTCATGATGGAGGCATACTCCACCATGGCATCCCTTCATAGCTATTGAATAGAAACCTCCTAGTAGCTACCTGGCTCATTATCCAAAATATATTCCACATAGCCACCCAACCTCTCTGGTGATCTGCTCTCCCTCATTGACCACTTTGATTTTTCCCACTGCCTCATGTGCTTCCTTGAGGGTCTCTTAAAGCCATTTTGGCTTCCTCTTCCCTATAGAAGCCTCTTCTACTGGTATGGGAAAACCCTCCACTAGAGCTTGTCCCCTTGATAGGGAATACCCTCTTATGGTTTGTGGAAAACCCATACTTTGAGATCATGTACCTTTCATCCTGGACTCTGTGAACCTATCACCCCAGAAGTAGGTGATCCTCCAGATCTTAGTGTACCACTGGAAGATATTGATACATGTGGTGTGGGCCCCAGCTGAGGAGCACACTTATCTTCCTGATCAACCTCTTAAGACCTCCTCAAGGCCCCCTCCTCCTCAAATCTCACATCTCACCTATGAACAACTTTCTTCGGTACAGGAATATATATATTGTAGGCCTTACTAGTCTTACCATAACCCACAAAGATACCCTTCTCTACCATAGGTTCCAGCTTCATCTTCTTCTCTTCAAGGATGTGTGAATATGTAAGGCATACAAAGATCATGATGTGCCCAATCTCAAGCTTCTTCCCGTAAAAATCCTCCTTGGGAGTCTTATTCCAAATACTCTATGCATGCTAATGTTCTACAAATACATTGCATTGTTATATGCCTCAACCCATAAAAATAAAGGTAGCCTTTGATCATGCAACATAGCTCTAGTTTCACCCACTATGGCCTTTTTTTCCCTCTTCACAACCCCATATTGCTAGGAGTTATAAGGCACTATGTACTCCCTCTTAATGCCATCACTCCTATATAAATCCTTCATCTCCTTGGAGGTATACTCACCCCCATTGTTTGATCTCAACACCTAGATCTTCTTCCCTGTTTGGTTCTCCACAAGAGCTTTAAATTCTTGGAACCTCTTGAAGACTTGATCCTTGGTCTTCAGAAAGAAAATCTAGGCCTTCCTAGAGTAGTCATCAGTGAAGGTCACATATTACCCCGGGTCCACTCAACAATACATGAGATATAGGACCACACACATTAAAGTGAACCAATTCTAGGATACCTACTACCCTATTGTCATTGCTTGGGAAAGGTATCTTGGGGTACTTTTCCAGAGAACACCCCCCTACACACATCATGATGCTCAATGTTGAACTTAGGTAAACTTGTAACCATCTCCCTCAACATCTTGAATGCTCCATGGTGAAAGTGGGCCATCCTCTTGTGTCGCATATCACACATATCATTATTGTTGGTTTGTGCCACTAAGGCTCTGGTAGCATGAAACATAAACATGTGAAGTCTCCCATTGTAGACTCCAATCACTCTTTCAGACTCTATACTAGATCACCTAGGATATATAATCACTTGTCCTCCTTGAAACACCACTGCATACTTCTTGTCCTCAATACTAGAGACTCAAGTAATTCTTCAGCCCTACAATAACATAAAGAATTGTTGTCACTTTCAAAGGAGGTGATGACTCCCTCTAAACAGATATTTTCCCCACTCCTGTTTCTCTGACCTTGGAGTTATCTCCAAGCACAACCTCCAAGTCAATATCATCCTTTGTGAGACTTGAGAAGTGCTCTCTCACTCAATTCATATGGTAAGAAGCTCCATTGTCTACAAACCACACACCAGAATAAGTGACACTGGTGGCAAGGCTCACCACTAAAGAAAACTCCTTGTCAAACCTAGAGGAAAAAGCATCCACCTTTGTCGAAGTTGCAATGCCCTTCATCTTTCTCTTCTTATTGGGGTCCTAGACAACATAGTGACCCAACATCCCACAAGAAAATCATTTCACTTTGCTCATGTCCTTCCCCTTGGCCTTCAATTTCCCCTTTTTCTACTTAGCCGCACTAGAAGACCCCTTCATGGCCTTCTCCTTTCCCTCAGTTGTGACGACAAAACTCTCCTGCTCATCTACCCTACCATGTTGACTACTATGCTTCACACTCCTTTTGGTCTCCTCCTAGATTAAATCATCCCACATCCTCCTCCGGTCTAGAAAATGCTCTTTTGCTACAATGCCATATATGAATCCATCCTACTACTTGGTAAAACCATCTAGTGCCATCTTGACCAACTGGTCCTTAGGGATAACCTCTCCCATTGCAGCCAACTCATCTCTCACATGTGTTATCTTGATGAGGTATGAGGTCACAGTGTCATTCTTGGTCAACTTGGTGTTTCTTAAATTATGCCTCAACACCTTCTTCCTATTCTTATTAGAGCTCTGGTGAAGTGTGACAAGGGAATCCCACATATCATAGGAAAACTTAATACTTGTGACATGAGGGAATAGATGGTATTTAATAGAATCAAGAATGATTCCCCTTGGCTTCACATTATTCATTTTGAAGTCAACCAACTAAATTGGACCAGTGGCAGGTTGCATTGGATTCTCCAAAGTGTCCCACACCTCAACTTCCTCAAGAAGTAGCATCATTATGTCCTTCTAGGGACCAAAATTATCAACCCCACTCAATCTATCCTCCACCCTCAAACTAGTCGCCATGAGCCTCACAACCACCATGAAATCCCAGATATGTAGATTAGCAAATCTGCCTCCCTCTCAACAACCAAACTTTGGGTATCTAAAAATAGCTATGTGTTTGTTGTTCTTAGTTTTAGCAAAAGAAGTGTTTGTTGGTTTTTCTTATTAGCTAAAGGTATAGAGTGATGTAGGTTGCCTTAGCTCTAATACCATGTAGAATTTTTTGAAATCTATGTAACCCTCCCAGTCTCAAGGTTTTTGCATAGATTTTAATGCCCACGTCTCCAAACAAGTTAGCTAATATGTAAATATTTAACACAATTTTTTTTAAAACATTTAGGACTACTCTACTTTTGTGTTTTTCTAGCCGATAAGAGAAATAAATATACAAGCACATATATTTTTCACATTGTTTTTTGGTCAACAATGACCTTGGAAAAACTCACAAGGGGAAAACTAGTCTTAAGGAGGATTTATTATTAGCTTCTCTAGAAAATTAGTACAGAGATAACAACAACAAATTCTACTTATCTCTCCCTTGGGAAAAGTGCCACTGTCAGTCCACTTTCTCCTTGATTTTTGAATCACCAATTGTGCTTCTTTATTAGATGTTTGTTCAACCTTAAAAGCCTAGAAAATCATACCTCTACCTTATTTTCTCTCCTTGGAAACTTGGGCTTTAAAAATTACTTTGATTGCCCAGAAACTCGGGTCAGCTAATCTTCATTTAATGCATAGATCCCATAGAAATATGTGTTGACAAGCTTACTATCATATCCTTGATTTGTGTTTTGCCTGTCTCTCTTAACACTATCCTGAAATTCACACTGATTGCTATAGGAGTGGCCTCGAAATTTGTTCAGATTGTTTCCTTGAAATTTGTGTATCCTGTGGCTTTTCTCTACCCCAAAAATCCTTCAACTTGACCTATGTGAAGAAATGCTCTAGTTGTCTCCTCAATTTCCGTGCCCCTTCCTTGGCCTTGAACTCGGCCTCCTAGGAACTCATGTTGTTGTAGCAAGTGTGTTCTCATCTGTACAAAACCCTTGTCCCTCAGCTATGCTCCTCCTCTTCTCCTTGCTTCCTCTCTTCTCCAAATGCCCATGTGAAGAATGAATGAGCTTCAATAGCCTTTTCTCCCTCTTTGCCTCTCATTATATAGGAGAAACCTAACCCTTTTGATCAAAGGTTGATATTAGATCTCATCCCATGAGATCAATAGTGGAGATCATTTCTCTCACTTGACCCCCTTTCTCATGTGGTCCCCCTCATTTAATGAACTCCCTAGTCACTTTAATGTTTTGTACCTTGTACATTTTTCTCCACATAAAGTTAACTTAAAAATAAAAAGTCACTTTAATATTAAAAGGTAATTTTGTATTTTTTGTCATAATGTCACTTTAAGACATAAAGTGACATTAATATAAAGTTCCTAGTGCATGTACCACATAAAGTGACTTTTCACCATGACTTTCTTTCCATTATATATGTGTTTATTCCAACCAAACATGAATGGTAGATGTGATGACACATAAGATAGTTATTTATCATGTTTGTCCTAAAAGGAATTTGATACCACACTATGCTTCACCTTCTTTATAGGTATTTCAAAATCATATTCTTGAACTTTGGAATCCCCTACTTATTTTCTTCTAAAGAACCTATTTTCTATAAAAAGCATCACATGCTATCATGGTTCGCCTTGACCTTAATACGCCTCCCATGTGGTGGCTTTTTGTTTTCCTAGTTGACACATGTAGGATGGATACCTATTTCCTTTTATACTTATATTTCATCAAATCCATACCTTTGAGTTGAGTCTACCTTCAAAAGCTAAAGGTGTATCTTCCACATCAATATTGCTCCAATTCTCTATCCAAATGCATCACAATCCACTATTAAAGTTTTACTAAAATCAAGTTTTTCCAATACCAAGGTAGAATTCATAGCAAGTTTTAGGCATGGAATGCTAGGGTTTCATCTTATTTCAATATAGATAATTATTATTCAAGAGAAATGGTAACAAGGCAACCATGTGTAAATAGTTCTAAACAAATTTCTTGCAACAACCCATAAGACCCATGAATCCTCTAGCACACTTGATGTTCTTGGAAACTCTAGGACATTTTTCCATAGCCCTTATCTTTTGAGGATCAACCTTATCCCCTTCTTATGAAAAAGTATGATCCAAATATCCCACCTGGTTTTTACCAAAATCTCATTTGGCCTTTGTGCATGGTGTTAGTTGTTCTCAAGAATTTGGAATACCTTATCTTCGTGGTGTAGGTTTTGTTCCCATGTTTTTTTATATATGAGTTTATCATCAAATAAAGCAAGCACACTTTCTAAGAAAGGGTTAAAAAATATTGTACAGCAGAATTTGAAAAAAATGAGGAATAATTGGCCGACCGGAAAGGTGACTAGGAACTCATTCCATGTTCTGATAGACAATGTTCCTTGCTACATTATCTTCGAAAGAAACTTTCCCACCATAGAAACTCACCTCTTTCCATTTTAAACCTACCACACCAAACCATCTACATCCTTAATAATACTCAACTTGTGAAGTACACCTTGAGTTGGCATAAGAAATTTCCTAATTTCTAAGCATAAAGTTAATCACTAGAAATTTATAAGTGTTTAAATTCATTAATTCATTCATAAATATGGTAGCAAATAAAAATATTGCAACTAGTACGAGCATGTACATTATATGATTATGATTTTTAATTTAGAAAAATAATGCAATATTTAATATATTTCTCCATACATTTGAACCAAACTCCAAATTTTCTGCTATGGGACCTACAATTTGTTGAAAAAAGTTTCGAAAAACAAATGTTGGAAGAAATGGGCTAAACCTATCCCTTTGATGTGGTTATTATATCTATGAAGTAAGTGTTATGAACCAAATAACTAAATTGGTTTGAAATACACTAGTAATTTCATGCTTAAGTAATAAGAATAAAGGCAATTTCAAGGAGGAAAATCCCTAGTAAAAATATTTACATACACATTACAATCTAATTATATAAATGAGTTTATTATGTATATGTATATGTATATGTATATGTATATGTATATGTATATGTATATGTATATGTGTATATATATATATATATATATATATATATATATATATATATATTATATATATATATATATATATATATATTATATATATTATATATATATATTATATATTAAGAAAGAGGATCAAGTGGTATTTCCTACTGGATTACTAGGTTGAATTTAATTAGAATTAATTAATATAGCAATATGAATAAACATTAAGAGGTGGCAAGAGTGGGAGGGGTTATCACTAACCCTAAAGGAAACAAAGTAATATAATATTGTTGGGGCCTAGGCCAATTAGCAAACAACCCTCTTAAAACTTACGATTTTTTGTAAGGTTTAATATTGGCCAAAAAAACTGAGATCGAAAGATTAGTAGTGGTGAGAGATTCTTTTGTTGTCATCTAGCACCTAGTGAGGGGTACGCTGCCTGAAGAATGCAAAATTAGAAGAATAATAGGAGGGGTTAAGGCTAAGAAAATATCCTTCACCAAAATTAGGTTTTACCATGTCCTAAGATCCCTCAAAATTGAAGTTGATCATCTTGCAAACAATGGTATCAAACTAGAAGCAGGGTTCTTATCCACAATGGACACCCAAAAACTTCAATCATTACTTAATCGTGGTATTATTTGAATCAAAACAAGGTGTGGGGAGTGTGGTTAAGACCACATTTTTCATCGTGGACTCCCCTCCTATTCTTTCACTTGCAAAGGAGTGGATTAATTCCATCAGATAAACTCATATTGAATGTTTTCTCATGGGAGGAGGTCAAAAGATGCCTAAGTTATGTTTTACATCGTCATTTATAATTTTCTTTGCATGCTCTAGGATCATTGAAGGGGACATGAAAGGACTAAAAATAATTCTCAGAGCAGTTATTAGGCCGTCACTAAAATATAATGCATTCATGGTGGAAATCACGGGCAGCGATGAATCCCATGATGTAAGAGGCAGATTGAAGCTGATAAAGGGAAATTAGAGTAGGGAATGGGAAAATTTTGTTCGTGCCATCAATTTGATTGGCTATTAAATTCCCTTTACCATCAAGCAGGGGTGGCAGGAGCAAAAGGATTTATCTCTAAACCCAAAGGAAACAAAGTAATAGACTATTTTTTGGGCCTAGGCTAGTTAGAAAACAACCCCTTTGAAGCCTATGGATTTTCACAAGGTTTAATATTGGTAAAAAAATCATATTGAAAACTTGTTGGTGGTGGGATATTCTTTGATTATCATCCAACACTTGGTGATGATTATTATTCCTAAAGGATTCAAACTTAGAAGTATAATATAAATATTTCAAGCTCTAAAATATCCTCCTCCAAATTAGCTTTTACAATGTGCTAATATTACTCAACTTTGAAGTTCATCATCTTGCAAACCATGGTGTCAGACTAGAAGCAGGGGTCCTTATCCATAATGCACACCCAACAACTTCAATTATATCTTAAACATGGTATAATTTGAATCAAAAAAAGTTTTGGGGAGTGGGGTCAATAATACATTATTCATCGTGGCCTCTCCTCCCATTATTTCACTTGTAATGAAGCACATTAATGCAAGCAGGTATACTCAAATTGAATACTTTTTCATGGGGGAAGGCCAAAAATTTCTTGATTTAAGTTTTACATCTCCATTTATAATTTACTTTTCACACTCCAGGCTCATTGAAGTGGACCTGAAAGGATAAAAATAATTCTTAGAGTGGGTATCAAGTTGCCACTGGAATCTAACGCATTCATGTTGAAAATGATGGGCACTTGGAGAGGGATAAGTGGTGAATCCCACAGTGTAATGGGAAAATTGAAGTTGTTTTAGGGAAATTAGAGTGGGAAATGGGAAAATTTTGTTTATGTCGCCAACTTGATTAACTATGATCTTCCCTCTACCATCAAGCAATATATCATTCCATTGGTCCCTTTGTTTCATTGCATTTGATATTTCTCCCTCGTAGTAGGATCAATCTCGAGGGTTGGCTTTGCACACCCCTTTTGATTTTCCCTAGGCGAGAATGAACGAGGAAATTTTGTAATTTCTTTGGTTCTAAGAATTTAATTTTAATATTGCAGTTATTGTGGAGCTAATTTGGAATGTTGAGATAGACTAGATTTGGAAAAGGATAGCCATTCATTCCATATTATTTAGTCACCTCCTATGTTTTCACATTGTTGATATAGGTTGTTGGTATGGTTGTGTTCCTTTGGTGTTGAGAGGAAACTGTGGTCATGTGCCCTCAACACAATTTTAGTCGTTCTCCCTCTTGACAAGGTTAATCCTCTCTATGGATAGAGACAATCCCTCTATCCCAATGAGTGGGTCTAAGAACTAAAGTGACAATCAACTAGAAATCTTCCTAGATTATAATTGAAAAGTAGAACGAGAGAGATGACCTACCTCGTTCTGATGCTATTCCGATTTCCTTTGTTGAGAGCCTCGAACCACTTGTGTCACAGACTTGTTCCTACTTCTCTCAGGGCTTATGTACCTGCACAAGTGATCAAGAGACAACAAATCATGCCAAAACCAATAGAAAATCCAATAATAACCTACTTAGTTGATCAAGGAATGCCAAGCTAATACATACATGGACATATATATTTTGGGAAGATGAACCAAAAGTTGTATATTATTTAAAGAATAAAGGGAAGCTTACAACCATATCCTTGAGTTTGAAAGGATCTCCTTGAGTGGTAATGCAAGTCCAAGCCAAGAAACTCTCCAAACACTCCTTCTCCAAGTCTAATGAATAGCCTTAAGCACAAGCTCAGCGTAGGGGTGCAAAAGGACATAGACCAACCATTTGGGAATGGGAGAGGAGGAATTTAATGGCTAGGAGAGGGAGTTACAACTCCTCCAAAGATAGTATTAGGCCCACATCTCAAGGAGGTAACTCATAGGGATAAGACAAAGAGGTCAAGTTAGGAGGATTCGACCTCATTTATCCGAAGCCACCTCCAGCTCGCCACTCTAGAAGCTTCTAGATCATGAAGCTTCTCATCCTCTTTGGGAAAATTAAATTTTTTGGATCATCGCGGGTATGCAAGGGAATAGAGCGATGCCATCGCAAGTCAAACACGGTGCAACAAGCACCCATTTCAGTTTTTAGTGGTTTTTAGCTTCATAAGAGCAGTGACCCTCATTTTAGGGTTTTAAGAGATATTTCTTCAGGGAAAGCTCAAGACATTTTCCAAGAAAAGTTAAAGGAGAGGTATGAGCTATATACATGGATGAGTATATTGTATAATGGTCATTTTTCGGGCACTTCAGGGTAAGTCACAGGGAAGTGCAGGAGGTGTGACAAAATATTGTGTGATACTGATGCCCCCTAAAGCATGAAGGCAGAACGAGGAGTGATGGCTGAGATGCTTTACAAGCTTTTGTCAGGGACAAGGGAACACACTGTTAGGATACCTGCAAATCAAGGATTCATATACATATACATATCTGAGATGAAAACATGAATCCACAGCATGGACACAGCCATCCAAATGATGAAGACTATATGAAAAGATCCATGGTATGGACGCAACCATCCAGATAATCAGGATCATCATAAATATAAAGTCCCAAGGTATGGTTACAACCATCTGTATAGTAGAAACATGTATACAATCATGAACAACATATAACTCCACGTGGTCTGAGCCATATCAGACAAGACTCAGGGTCTTGCGCTCCATCCCAACCCAATCAAAGTACAAATTCTAACATGTAAATGAACGTGTCGCAGTCGAACATGCTAGAAAACCACTTGATTACCAACCATTGATGTGGACCGTTAACAAGCATGAGAGGAACCACCCTTAATGACAATGGATCTCAAGGTATGACAGTACAATTTATGAATGTGATAACGCAGTTGAAGTCGAACACTCATGGAATCACCTGATCGAAAGCCAATAGTGAAAACATGTCGTCGAATGCGAAGAACTTTCCATTAAGGCATGCAAGCTCTAAGGTACTGAAAGGGAGTTTCTAAGTCATCTTCCTGGATTATGAGCTGAAGTTGAAAGGAAGCGACCCGTTGATGGACAGCCATAATGAATCCCCCATCATCGACATGAAACAAGGAATAAAGTGGAATCCAAGATTGTAGCAAAGAGCCAAACAATGTATAGGTAATAAGCTGCAAATAGGACTTCTCTTGAACATATTGGCGACACGACTCTAGAGTGTGGCAACATTTGACTCAACATAGGACCAAGGTTCATAATGATGAAGTGGAATGATCAAATGAGAGGTGAAATGGATTACCCAAAACCTGGAAGGACAAGTGACTAAGTGAGGATGTCCCAAACCCGACACGAGAAACAAATGAGTGTCATGTTCAAGAGTGACATGCTGCCTATACAAAGGATGTTTCATATTCATTTTTTCCCTCACTATTTCTAGTGATTACCTCTTTATTTTTACACAAGCTTGAAGAGGATACCATATGCTTGTCGTATAAGTTCACCCTTCAAATGAAACCATCCTAGTAAGTTTTCCGAGTCATAGGAAGGAGAAACCCGAGCTCATCATGGTGACAAGCCTTTCATCGTAAAATTTTAACGATTCTGACAGAAGAATAACTTGACATCTTTTCATATTTAGAGATTTTGAAAAATAGGCGAAAAAGAAAACTCCATCAGGTCCCTTTTCGTAATTTGTCCCTTGAACCCGAAAAGGTAGAAAACAATATTCGAGAGAACCTCTTGACCATGTCGACCAAGGTGTACCTTTTTCGTAAATAGTCAACCTCAACCCAAAAAAGGGGTAAATGTATATTGAGATGATGGTGTAACTTACTATTAGGGCAGGAAGAGAAATAGGCGTAATAGACAATATTTTCAATCCATAAATATAGGCAAGGAAATAAGGAAGGACCACTACGAGTTGCGTAAGCGCGTTTTCGTGCACATTGAATATGGGGTTTATCCCTCACCTATGGATGGATTAAAATGCCTCGAATGGCTTATAAGGATGTGACATTCGGCTCGACCAAAAGGGAGAGGTCATTTGTGTCTGTTTTATGGCCACTTTTCCTGGCATGAGCACAATAAGTTCAAGATTGGATTTGAGACGAGGAACGTAATTCATTTACTATTATGAGTTTGAAATGACAAGCACTCGACAATATTTTCATATTTTTGGAGTCTGGAAAAAGCTGAAAAGGGGACTCTACCTTGAGGAATGAGTGATACAAAAGGATAGCAATTGGTTCTGGTAATGATGGAACTGCTCAAAACATGTAATGGTCAAGAGGCTCCCTAATAAGACCATTCATCATAGACATTCCTCAGGCAAGGGTAAAACAACCAAGTGAAAGTGAATGATCAGCCAAAGAGACGATGGTGGTGGAATGAAACAACCAAGGCTCATCTAGCAAAAATCAAAGGATAAAAATGGAAATCACAAGATGTAAAGTGGGAATTGTTTAATTTTTACACAATCTTGAAACATCATAAACTATGCTTGAGTATACTTGAAGATGGTTTCATTTTTACACAAGCTTGAAACAAAGATAAAATATGCTTGGATTTGGTTTCCATTTTATGCAGGCTTGAAATAGAAACAAACTATGCTTGGATTTGGTTTCATTTTTACACATGCTTGAAACAAAGATAAACTATGCTTGAGATAAGTTTGCATGCCCCCAACATAATGACTCAATTCAAGGTACATGCCCCCTAAGCTTCATTTCATTCACCTAAGTAGACTACTAGTTACTAATAGGTGGATGGAACGAAAGACTCAACTCGAATTTTACAAGATATAATCAAAGACTCAAACTGGAAGGGGATTTTGTTTCATTTTTTAATGAGATTGACACAAGGAAAGGAACCATTCTCATCACACCTATTTCATTTTTTAATGAGGTTGACATAGTAAAATAACTATCGTCATGGAGACCTAATTCATTTTTTAATGAGGTTGACATAGTAAAAGAACTATCCTCAAGATAACCTATTTCATTTTTTAACGAGGTTGGCATAGTAAAGGAACTATCCTCATGATCCTTGTTTCATTTTTTAAAGAGGTTGACACAAGACAAGGAACTTTGCTCCATGGTCCTTGTTTCATTTTTTAATGAGCTTGACACAAGACAGGGAACTCTACTCCATCATATTGATCACAGGCCAACAAAGACCATGGCTTCCAAGAGTTTCTCATCATATGGGAGAACAACACTCTTGAAGGGATACATGTCTAGGGATCCAATTGAAAAATCGGGTTCCAATGCCCCCAGTACATGGTGTACTACATCACCTACTAGATCATCAGTAGATGTGGGCATGGAACAGGTGGCCACATAATTAACCTGTGATGGGGGTGATACCACTTGCACATAAGAACCATTCAGGGATGATGGTTGAGTGGGAGTTGATTCGGGACCAATGAATGTAATTTTATCAATGATCACAATGCTTTCTTCATGCGGGAAACACATCACTCGAAAGAGGGAAGAAATAAGAGTTCCCATGATGTAAACATAGTCACGACCAAGGAGTAGATTAAAATTCAATGGGCCTTGGACCACCATCACATCTATATAGATAGTCTTTCCTCCCAAAGTAATAGGCAACTTAGGAAGGATCCCTAACGGTTGATTGGTTCCTTTATTAAAAGATAACAGATTCTGAGTAAGGGGGACAAGCTGAGGAGAACCAAAAGCTTGCCAAGCAGTTGAGGAAAAAATGCTAACAGATATGCCCTCGTCTACGATTGTGCTAGCTACGACCATATGGTAAGCTTGTAATGTAATCTGCAAGGCACATAAGATGGAAGATGATATCCTGCCAGTAAACTCCAATCAAAAGAAGTGACTAAACTTCTGGGAAGGGGTGTCCTAGGAATGTGATATATGTCCTCTTGCACTATGGGGGCAAAATGCTCTCATGCACCTTGGGAACATGAGGGTTTACCTTAAGTTCATTCGAAATTGAAGAAACCAGAAGAACCTGAGCAGTATGAGGTTCACTCTCTACTGGAAAGGTACAGTTAACTAAAGGTGGAGTCAAGTCTACTGTTTTCTCAACCAATGATTGGTCGAGAATGTACTCATGTGACTCAATTTCAGAGAGAGTGGGGTTGACCAAAGATGACTTGTGATCAATCACTGGATTAACTAGTGAAGGATCATGGGAAATATTTCGATACCCAGTCGGAATACGAGGTTGAGAAGCGATAATCTTTTCCAACTCTTTGGAACCTTCATCCATTAAAGGACAAAGGTGAATGGGATGATTACCTTCACACAACTTACAAGGAAATTTAACTATTCCCTTTTTCCCATGGGATTTATTGTTACTAGTTGAAGGTTTATCACTAACATGATCACTAGAGGCTGATGAAAAAGGTCGAAGTGAACCTGTGCACCACACTTCTGAGACCTTGGGAATACTAGAACAATTCCGAAGAAGGTGGTCACCTTACATAACATGCAAGGGAATTTTACTTTTGGGGGCTGGTTGGAAGATTTTTCTTTGTCAGTTGCATCTGTAGCAATGACTTCTTGGTTGCCCCCTTACTTACTTGGATTATTCTTCTTCATCCTCTTCTTCTTCTTCTTAGCTTCCTGGTTACTAGTATCTATACTTTCACCAGGTGAAGAGGAAGAACGAGGTGAAGAAATAGGTGAAGAAGGCGAGGGGTCAACTTTAGGATCAACATGAGGTTGATGTTGTTAAGGTGGTGGAGAACTTGGTTAAAAAGTAGTTTGGACACTTGGAACCACTGAGGTCAAAAATAACTAAAATGGTAGACCAATGGTCAATCTAGGAAGGGACAACGTCGCCATATAGGGAGTGCCAATATTTCCGAAAGAAGGAAAAGGACTAGGATTCCCATTAGAGGGTTTTCCTTTATTGGTAGAATCAGAAAATGGTGCCATTGGTATCAACCTAAGATCTACTAAGGAGTATTTCCACAGGAAGGATGTTGTTCCGCAGTCAATTAATTTTAGAATTTGAAACAAAAACTTTTCCTTTTCATGTTTTAAGAATCGAGAAAAGGACGAAAAGGTGACTCTAGTCACTTTCGTTGGTTTAGCGAGCTTGAAATGACAAGTGCTTGATGATCTTTTCAAATTTAAAGAGTCAGAAAACATCGAAATGACTGCTCAAGTGAATCTAGGTAAAAGGAGTACCAAGTAACCGTGAATTGCAATATACACCTTAGGAAATAAATTTACCAAGGACTTGACGTACGTGCAGGAAATCTCCTTGAACGTTGTGTTTGGTGTATCATGTTTACAGGGCGGTAGACTTGACTTCCTATGGATAAAGATTTGCAACCTATGAGGGTCTCCCTTTATATACTCGACGGTACAGGGAGCACAAGTCTGTGCTAGTGTTGTCTAATGCAAGAGCGAATGAGAACTACTAAGTTTTAAAGACGCCGGAACACATCTCTAGCCTAGACCACTATGTATGAACATTAATGTTCAAATGCTCCTTAGATTAATTGCTAGATTTTAATGTTTATCTTGAAATTATGTTTCAATTTCAAGGTCTTAACGATGTTATCTGAACACCTAAGATGCAGCTATATGAGAAAAATAAAACTTTTTGTTTCAATGAAAGCTAGACTAATCAAGGGAAGAAATTTCAATCAATAATGCATCAAAAAAAATGCATCATGCAAAATGATTTCCACTAACTTTCACTTTCGTCTTCCAAATGCAATGCCAAAAGTAAAAATGATTTTCAGTTTTCACTATCCTAAATGCAACCTTTTTTTAAGCAAAATGGTTTTACTTTACTAAGATGCATTTAGATGAATTATGCCTTTCTTTTAATTTTGAATTATTTGATGCACCTAATACAGTTTTTCGTTTCCAATCATCGAAATATGCGATCTATTTTCAATGATGAATCTCAAAAAAAACTTTTCAATGCAACTAATCGAATGCATTTTCACGAAAAGTAAATTTCGAAGTACAAGTTAAAACAAATGCAAAACGATGTTTTCAATGATTTCCACAGAAAACAAGACTCAAAAAATCAGCAAAACAAGCATCTCAATGACACCAACAAGCAGCAAGTGATGACCAACTGACTAAAAACCCTAGAATTCAGTCAGATTTCACTTCGAAGCCAATGAGACAAATTTTGCAAATTAATCAAGGCAATCAATCGAAACATTGGAAAATCCAAGCATACATGATGGGAAAAGACCTTAGGGGCCAAGACACATTGGATTCTAAGGAAGAAATCTTAAAAATTCTCATATTCAAGGATCATTGTTACATACCCAAACCTGTGATTATCACTACTTTTCATAGGCAAACCCGCAATGGCATCACTACTTCGTATAGAAAAAACAGTGATGATTTCACAGTGACCAAAAAATGAAGACAAAACATTTCATCGTGACTGTAAAGGTAAAAACTGCAATGCCATCATGATTATTAAGGCTAAACCCGCGATGGGCAACAAATATGGGAAAAAAAATTAAAATATTCCAAGAAACAATCTAGACTTAGCACTCTAAGGTAGTAATCAGTGATGGTATACACCCAGACTGATGCAGACAAGTTGAAAAATCGATGGTTGGTCAAACTAGTCAAAAGATCAGGGTGAAGGATTAGATGTAAATGATCATAGGCTCCCCAATGGAGTCGCCATTTTGTTGACAAGGTTAATCCTCTTTGCGGACAAATACGATCCCTCTAGCCCAATGAGTGGGTCTAGAAACTGAAGTGACAATCAACTAGACATCTTCCTAGATTATAATTGAAAAGTAGAACGAGAGAGATGACCTACCTCATTCTTATGCTATTCCAATTTCCTTTGTTGAGAGCCTCGAACCACTTGTTTCACGGACTTTTTATTGCTTCTCTCAATGCTTATGTACCTGCACAAGTGATCAAGAGACAACATGGCATGCAAAAGCCAATAGAAAATCTAATAATAACCTACTTAGTTGACCGAGGAATGCCAAGCTAATACATACATGAACATATATATTTTGGGAAGATGAACCAACAATTTATATTATTTAAAGAATAAATGGAAGCTTACAACCATAGTCTTGATGTTGAAAGGCTCTCCTTCAGTGGTAATCCAAGTCCAAGCCAAGAAAATCTCTAAACGCTCCTTCTCTGAGTCTAATGAATAACCTCTAAGCACAAGCTCAGCATAGGGGTGCAAATGGACATAGACCAACCATTTGGGAATGGGAGAGGAGGAATTTATAGGCTAGGAGAGGGAGTTAGGACTCCTCCAAAGATATGATTCGGCCCACATCTCAAGGAGGTAGCTCATATGGATAAGACAAAGAGGTTAAGTTAGGAGGATTCGACCTCATCTATCCCAAACCACCTCCAGGCTCGCCACTCTAGAAGCTTCTAGATCATGAATATTCTCATCCTCTTTGGAAAAATTACCTTTTTGGGATCATTATGGGTATGCAAGGGAACATAGTGATGTCATCGAGGGTCAAACATGGTGCAACAGGCGACCATCACGGTTTTTAGCTTCATAAGAGTGATGATCCTCATTTTAGGGTTTTAAGAGCTATATCTTCAGGGAAATCTCAAGAAATTTTCCAATCAAAGTTAAAGGAGGGATCTGAGTTGTATACATGGATGAGTATACTGTATAATGCTCATGTTTCAAGCACTTCGGGGTATGTCACAGGGAAGTGCATAAGGCGTGACAAAATATTGTTTAACACACTCTCAGGGAACTTTCAGTGTTGTGATATTGTTTCGTAGCTTTTTGGTTCTTTAGTGCTAGGCTTCATAGGGGTCTCCGCACCCTTTTTCCCCCTCGAGAACTGACACTCCACAACTACCTCCTTGATCTTCAAACTAGTGTTAAGGTATACTGGTATGGCTGCACGTCTTTGGTGTTGAGAGACAATTTTAGTGTGCTCTTAATGTTGCTTTGGTTGTGTTCCCTCAATGTGTCCTTAGTGCTATGGAAATGTCACATTTCTTTTGGGTTTGTAAGTGAAAAGGAACACATGGGTATACAGTCTCGTCTTCCCTCTTGGGATCTAACAAATATTGGGAGTATACCCATGGTGAAGGCTCACAATAAATGAGGAAATATATTTGCAATCATTAAAATGGAATCTATCAAAGGAATATTAAACAGGTTGGAGATCAATTTGGAGTAGCCATGTATGAAGATTAACCAAAATTTTTATGCAGTTCTATTTGTCATGGAGCAAATGGAAGAGGATAAAAATTAGCAATGGCATACATAGGAAGAAGAGGATTTTCTTTGACAAAAAATTGAGGACTTGTGGGCAATAATATTATCTCTCCAACTCTCCTGCAGTCTAGGTGAGGAAAGAAATGGAAATGAAAAATAAATTGACATTAAAGTACCTCTTGTAGGAAAGTGAAATTCAAAATACAGTTAGGATTGACATTGCATCAATTTTGTTATTATGTATTGCAAATTTTGTGTGATTTTGCAAGTCTTCTGGAGATTATATACCTCCAAAGACATAGTAAATCATTAGGCATGTTAGTGGGAAAACATATACATTAGATGACAACATTGATGAGGTGTGATTTACATATGACCTTGATTAGTGCTCCATTAGACTTCCCTAATGTACAGGGTACGATCTAGGTGCAGGATTTTTCTAATCAAAAAATTATCATTACAATAATATATATATATATATATATATCAATAATGGTTAGGACCATGACATGGTCCTCCCCGCATCCCCCACCCCCTTCCCTTCAAAAGTATTCTTTCTCCATGCTTTGTAATAATTTAGGGTGTTGTGTAATGAAGTGCTCATTTTTCCATACAGTTTCTTATCACGCAACTTCTTCCAATTTATGAGGTACTCTATAATGGTTTTGATTCATAGGAGGAAGAGTGGATTAATAATTCCTTCTCATTCAAGAATCAACTTTCATTCATTTTTCAACTCTAGAAGCTTAATATTTGTCGTGATGTTATGTCAAATGTCCTTACTTAAGAAAGAGACATGGAAAACGGTGTAAAGGTGTGAACATGACAACTCTTATCAAATAGTTCTCAAATATTGTAGAGTTCATCAAATTTCAAATCTAGTTTATAATTCTCTTCTATTTGAGAGTGGATTGTTTATTGAATTTGATTCATAGGTAGACTCAATCCCCCACATCAAAATGTCTTTCATTTTGATGTTGATATGTTTGTTGGTTCATCCTATTTTTATCCACCTTAAGGTTTTATATGTATTTGCAAAGTTGCTTGTCTTCTCAAGACGTGAGTCCATTGATTGTACTTTGGGATAGCCTTACAAGTAAGATGAGATGTTGATAGTTGGGTAGCCATACAGAACTTGGAATAGAGACATGTTATCCATTATGTGTTTCTACATAATAATAATAATAATAAAGAAGTAAAAAGTAAAAAAGTGAATTAAAAATAAAATTTTAGTTGTTATGTGATAAGTTGTATATACCACCATTCTACTAGAAGAGACACTTAACCCATTGGGATAAGTTCGTCTAATTCATAACAATGAAGAATCATAATCCTCTAAATATTTATTTAATATGTCTTGTGTTGACTCTATATTTGTGGATGTTAAGCATAAAATTTATTTATCAATGAGAAAAAATTATAATTGATATTTTAGAGGTGAAATCAAAACATGTGTCATCTATACTTTTGGCTCAAATAAAAGTATCTAGACTTTCTTCATCTCATCCTCAAATTGCTTATAATAGTATTTCAAGGACAATAATTATAACTTACGGTGGAGGTTGTTCTTATTATTTTCCAAATTCTTTTTAGAAATACTTCTGAATCTCAAGTTTATTATGACCTTAGGATTAGCGGAGTCATTTAAATAATCACAACCTTTATTGTACCATATATCAATAATGCAATGCATTATATATTAGTACAAAGCATTTTGGAGCTCTAAGATACATGTTTTATAATATCTTATTTATTTGGATATTATTTTTCATATAAATATATTCTTGAATTATAACCTTTTATTTAAGGAAATACTAATTAAGTTGCCTATCTTGGTAGGGTCATCAAGTTAGGCACAAATTAGTGGAAACGAACTTGAGATATTGACCCTAAAACCTCTTGCACGAAGCTCAAAACACAAAATTACTCAAGTTGTCCCACCAAGTTTCTTTACAACTATATATATATATATTATATATATATATATATATATATATATATATATATATATAATATATATAGATATATAGATATATGTGTGTGTGTTGTGTTGTGTGTGTGTGTGTGTGTGTGTTGGCTCGTGAGAGTCATCATGGGGAAGACCCTGGGTTCGGCACAGGAGGCCAACAATAGTTCGTTGTAGTCTAGGATAGCACCGGCATTTTCACCTTACCCCAAAGGGCAAGGAGTCTCACCCGAGGTGCGTCGCGACCAAAAGGGAGAAGGGTTTAGCATGGATTCACAGAAGTCTTAACCGGGTTGCATTCGAACACATATATGGACACATTATATATAACACATAAATAACAGCATACTTGAGATAGCATAAGGAATACCGATTACATGCAATTGATAAGACATTCAAAAAATTTAAAGATTCATCATGCACAGGGCCCAAAGACATCACAAGCTGCAACCGATCTTAGAAGTTCTTTATATTAATCTTCAAAATCAAACATTACAATATAACTTGGCTTTCGCCGCAAACAACTACATGAAATACCCAGCTCAGTTCCATGGGTTCTGTTCAGCTTCACGGACCATGTCTTCTCAGCTCCTACAACCTTCCTTCCGCCTGCCGCAATTAGGGATCCTTTCACCTCCTCTCACTGCTCTGCTGCTCCTCTTCTCAACCTCGCCAAATCTAACCCTGCTCCTTTCCTAGTCTTCTCCTTTTATATCCTTCTCTATTACTTGGACTGCCAGTTCTTCCCCTTGACTGCTTCTGCACCTTCCCTCTGCCTTTGCCTTTGCCTTTGCCTTCTGCTACCACCTTTCTGCAACTCTTGCGCAACTTCTTGTTCCGCCAACCAACCGTTGTTGCCACCCATTTCCTCTCATCCCTTGGTCAACCAAAATTGGTCAAAACCTTTGCAAAATTTAAAAGAAGGCCCCAACAAGCCCTAACCACAATTCCTTGACTCGTCCCCAAGTCAAGTAATTTCATCCTTTGTCGATCATTTTGATCCTATAGGTGGTGGTTGTGCTATTGCATGTGCCAGTTCTGCTGTATTCTTTGCATGTGCTTCTTCTGCTTCAATCATTTCTTGCAGAGTGGCATCCGTTTCTGTTGCACCTTCTCACTCTTGAGGTTCCTCCATTCGAAACGAAGGCTCCAACTTTGGGACAGAAGCCATGGTCTGCTGCTTGAACATTGTATAATTTTGAACAGTGGTGTTCCACCGAGCAACAATTGCATGGACGGCATGTGTAAACACTTCGACTGAGTGCGAGGTCAGTTCAGTTTGCCGCTGGATTTTGAGGTTGCTCCATTACTTCCCGCTGGAGTCAAACACCTCCTTCAAAATTAATGCTTACATTTGGACCGGTGGCTGCAGATCCTTGATCATATTTTTCATCCTCGCAGACTCCTCCTCGATACTATCAACCTGAGCCTAAAGGTGTCCATTTGATCGTTGATCTGTTGTAGTTGGGGGAAGTCTGTGTAGTCTTTCGTGATGGAAAATAGAGTATGTATTTTCTCTCTGGGGGGTAGACCAAGTGGTTCTTCAATGCTAGACTGCCAGACCAGTCATGGACCTTGTTCATCAGGGCATATACATCGGCGAGGGCGTCGGCTAAAGCTTGCTTTTTGTCTTCCAGTTCCCTGACCTTTCCCTCAATCGTCCTTGCATAAATTGCCACTGGATCTGGTAGTGCAGATCTCATCATATCCAATTTCCTCTTCATCTCGACATTACTAATTGTGAGGTGCGAGTATGCCGCCTAGATGTGGTTGTTGTAGCTAACCATCGTGCAGGTTGCCATGTTTGCTGGTACTTCGGTATCCACCTCGGTGATGGTCGACCATAATGATATGAACCGCTATGTGACTTGGTCAACCTGGGCTTTCAATCCAGCGTTTGCTTGCAGCAGGTGATCACGCTCTTCTGTCCCCGCCTGCAACTGCTTCTTTTGTTGTTCATGCTCCCGGGCCAAGTCCTCATGGAGCCTTTTCGCCATGTGTGTTGCCTGTTGAATAAATGAAAATAATTGGGCCAACGACTAGTGCTAGAGCGTCTCAACCTGCATTATGCTAGGGTCTGGGAACTGTTGTTGTAGGGGTAGGCTATTGGCGATGGATTTGTTGGAATGGGAGGCAGGCGAATGGGATTTCTATGATGGCGGGGTGAACTGTGGAGTGGGTGGAATGATGTTGGGAATTGGGTGGACTGTGAGACTTATAAGAAAGGTGGAAATTACGGCTCAACCCTTTCCCCCTGCAGAGTAGAATCTAAGTTTCCCCCTTCTAGTGGGTTTGACCCAAGCATCGGGAATGTGGTGAGTTCCATAGGTTGTGTCTCGGTGGTATGAGTGGTTCCCTCTCTCTGCTTGGCTAACTGAACTTCTTCTTTCACAGTCGTCCCTCGTCGGCCAGGCTGAAGGGTGTCGGATAAAGTCACAGAGGTGGAGGCAGTGTGCGGGGATGACTCCCGTGACTGATGTAATGCAATGGAGGTGGTGGTGGGGATCTCTTCAATGATGGTGGTTGTGGGGATTGATTGCTTGAACTCCAAAATAAGGTCAATAATTGTAGCTGGCGGAATAACTTTTGATTTCTTGACAGTTGGGGTGCGGGCGACTAGCTTTTTCTTGGGTTTGGGGAGCGTGGGATGGGAGGGGGTTTGTGTTACTCCTGTTGGGAGCTTCATGGCCATCGGCATCATTATGATAGGAGTAAACATGGTGGAGCCCTGAAATATGGCAGGGTAGTTTCTCTCACCTGGCCCGAAGTTAGAAATTGTTCATCGAAGCTCAAGCATTCTCTCCTCCATCTGGAGCACCATCGGCTCGATTTCTTCCTCAACTGGCTACTTCTTGTTTCTCTCTGCCCCATCTTCCCCTTGCCCCTGTGGATTCAGCGCTCCAAAGAGGTACTTGAGCTTGCCTTTTGTTATCTCACTGGCCACTCCCATCCATGATCCCACTTCTCTGTGTACTGCTTCCTCAGTTAGGACAAACCTCAGCGGTCTCATTTTAAATGTTTGAAGGTGGACACACCTTGGGCTCAGGTACCTATGCATGTGGGAGGTACCAAACCAAAGTTCTTCTGATAATTCATCTTACAAAGCCTTGGGTATCCTCTCTCTCGACCTTATGGTTGCCAACATCTACTCATACAAGTCCATGAAGGCTATCTCATTGATCTGTTTCGTGTTGGGGTCTCCTGATGCCTTCCATGGGTCATACCAGAGCACAATCAGTTGGCCCTCGATGATGGGTGCCATTTTCCTCTCCTTCCATGGTCTCCATTTCCACACCGCCAGTGACATCAATAGTCTAATAGATATCTGAACATGAACGCAAAACCCCTTTTGTACACGTCCTCACATGCTTCAAACAGCTCATTGAGAACATAGGTTGACCAGTTGAGCACCTCCCCTCGGCAACAATGTTCCGCAACTGAGTTTGCGTCCAAGGTGCATTGGTTCTTTGTGCAGTGCCACATTATTTTACCTACAATGAGGTAGCAAGCAAATCTCATGTCATCCTTGTTAATCTTGTCTAGCTTTTCTCCTCTCCCACCCTGCTTGGTCCCATATCTAACATAAATTTTTTCTTCACTATATTTCTTGCCCTGCTTAACCCCTGCCTGGAACGCGGTGCTAACTATATTTCCACCCTCGGACAGTCCTGTGAGCCAACTGATATATCACGTGGATGGGGTACTCCTTATCTAGCCATAGTGACCCTCCATGCATCCTGCTCACTAACAGCTTAGTACACTGCATCGCGGAAAATTGAGTGTCAAACACATCTAGGCTCCTCAAATGGAGTATTGTCGATCTATGTAATCCCTTAAATTCTTCCCTGACACCAGAGGACTTAGTGCTATCCTCCTTACATAAATCCTCCGCGTAAACTTCTCTTTTCATTGACAGGAACTAGAAATAGTTTGTGAAGTCATCGTCTATCAAATTTGCCTTGTCATACTTGCCATATAAATTATCGATCGTTTCAATTCGTGCATCCAATGCCTCCTGTGGAACTGATACAAGTCCTTTGGCCATCTCCTTTCACCTGTGATAAACTATCTACACTGAAGGCTTTCGACTTCTTTGCCTCTGCACCTATTCTTCAGAGCGAACTTGTAACTCTTTTGTTGTCTGCAATTGGAATTCTGGAATTCACTTCATTTTTCTACGAATTAAGTAGCCGACCTTGACACGACGTTCCCTAACTGACGAGGCCTTAATAACTAATTACTCCTTTGATTTTCCCATGTGTTTTAGCTAGACCTTGCCGCCATCGGCGACTTGGACGTGACAACCTTGACGTGGACCGGAAGGTACAGAGTGGGCTACATGGCGTATTTATTTTTCCATGATGGGTTTATTTATTAACTAAATTTATGTTTAATGGGAAAAGATATTGTGGCTCCTTCTCTGACAACTGCTTATTTAGTTACTTACTCAGGAAATGAATACTGGTACGGTGGACAGGATGGGTATATGTGTGGTCATAAATATTGGAAAAAGTGCATGCCTATGTGTATTCTATTGATTATGATTACGTGTATTGCCCCTGATTCTACTGATTGGGATTACATGTGTATCCACTAATGTTATTCACCCACTGACTCTGCTGATTGGGACTACCTGTGTGTCCATTGATGCTACTTCCCCCCCCACCCCCCACGTGGGTAGTGGTATGCAAAGACTTTGCTACAACCTTATGATATTCGTTGCCTTTTATTATTATTATTATTATTTTACGAGTTGTGAAAGGGCTTCAGGCGTGCGTCGTTCACCCATCCATGCAATAAGACTTCATTCAATTGCACAAGACTTACCACACCTGAATCTCTGATTTATGTTACTATGAATGGACCCAACCAATGCATCTGCAATTTCCCTGGGAACTTCTAGAACTTGATGTCGTAAAGGAGCACTTCTTACCCAACTTCAAACGACTTCCTCTTGATATGCCTATCGTTCCAAGATTTTTGCCTTTGCTACTCCACCGATTGATGGAATTCTGCTAAAAGCCAGGTTTCGTCAAGTTCCATCAGCTGGTTTAGTCTGTCTCGTAAGGCATTGTTGTCTGTCATTCCCGTTGCCTCTGAGATGAACATGCTAGGTAGTATAAATTTTGTTGGTACCACTGCTTCTCTTCCATATACAATTTGAAATGGAGTTTGCTTGTGGAGTCTCTTTACTGTCATCATATATGCCCATAGAGTCACGATTATTCTTTCATCCTAGTCATCCCTATTGGCAGATATGACTTTCATGAGTCCTTTCTCCAGTATCTTGTTAAATGCCTCTACTGCACCATTGGCTTGTGGGTGGTATGGGCTGCTCTTGTTGTGTTGAACCATGAATGCCTTTAGCAGAGACTCAATGGTCTCATTAAGGAAATGCGTGCCTTGGTCGCTTGTGAGGCTCCTCGGGCATCCAAACTGTGAAATGATGTTCTCAAATATGAACCTTGTTGTTGTTTCTGTTGTGCAGTCCTTTACGGGTGTCGCTTATGCCCACCTTATTAGGTATTTTGTTGCTTTTATGATGTACCTTACTCGTGAATGCCTCGCCAGTGGAGAAATGGGTCCAATGAAGTCTACAACCCATTTATCAAAAAATTTCACTGTGTGGACCAGGTGTAGAGGAATCTCGTCACGTCACAAAGGATTCTCGACCCTTTGACAAATGCCGCATGTCCTAGAAGATTCTTTAGAATCCTTATGGATAGTTGCCCACCATAGTCCTGCGTGGAGAATATTTCTCGCGGTGGCCTTCCCTCCTACATGATCTCCTGCAACCCCTGCATGGCACTCCCATAAGACATCATTCCTTTCATGTTGAAGGACACATCGCCTCAGTATTTGATCTGAGCCCATATTGTAAAGGTGTCCTACAATCAACTGGTAATCTGTTGCCCTAACTACTAAGTGTCGTCTCTGTGCTGCTGCATATTATGTTGGGCAGTGACTGATTGTTAAGAATGAGATGATTTGTTCCAAGTGGTCTAGAATTACCTCTATTCTGAATAAATTGACATCGGGCAATCGATCATCCACTACTCCTTCATTCTTCCATGTTTCTAGCTGCGACAAGTGGTCTAGTCCCACATTGAGTCTGTCGGGCTTTACCACTACTTCAAACGTGAATTCCTAGAATAGTAACAACCATTGGCATATTCTCCCTTCTAGTACTACCTTGTTTACTAAATATTTGAGCGCAGAATGGTCTGTAAAGAATTTGAATGGTGCGTGCAGTAAGTAGTGTCTGAACTTTTGGAGAGAGTAAACCATTGCCAGGGCTTCTCTTTCGGTTGTTGTACAATTTCTCTCTGCAATAGATAGCTTTCTGAAAGCATAGTACACTGGATGGTCCATGTTTTTCTCCCTTGGTTGTGCTAAGACTGCTCCCAACGCTATTCCTGACGCATCGATGTGCACATGGAACATTTTGTTCCAATCAGGATACACCAATATAGGGGCACTTACCAGTCTTTCCTTTAAGTTATTCAGGGTTGTTTCACAATCCGCATTCCAAATGAACTCTTCTGTTTTCTTCAGTAATTTTTACATTAGAGTTGTGATGGATGCATAATTCTTGATAAATCACCTATAGTACCCCGTATGCCTCAGAGGTACTCTTATTTGTTTTACGTTGTGTGGTGGTTCCATGTGGATAATTTCTGCAACCTTTGCAGGGTCTACACATACTCCATCCTTACAAACGATATGGCCTAGTAGATTTCCAAAGGGGATTGCGAAGATACATTTCTTGAGATTTAAAGAGATCTGCAATTGTCTACACCTTTTGAACATTATTCTTAATACGTTGGTGTGCTTTTTCAATAGACTGTATAATATCTAATCATCCATGTAAACTTCTAGAAATTTATGAATATATTCTCGAAATGCAGCTATGACGATCCTTGAGAAGACTGATGGTGCATTCTTTAGTCTGAATGGCACCACATTGTTGGTATATGACCCCCACTCCATAGTGAACGTTGTTTTCCTTTTATCTCCTTCAGCTATTCTGACTTGGTGGTAACCTGAGAACCCATCTGTGAATGAATATGCTTCATTCCTCGCAACATTGTCTAGGACCTCATCACTAAAGGGCGTGGGAAACGGGCCATGCACGCATGCGTTGTTCAGGCTTCTGTAGTTGGCACATACTCTGGTTTCTGTTTCAACCTTCTTGTTATGAATAACTATCGAGCTTATCCATTCAGCTTCATCCACTGAAAAAATGATTCCTGCCTCCAACATTTTGTCAATTTCCTTCTTAACTTTACCTTTCACCCTTGGGTTTAATCTGTATGGCCTATGTTTCATCAATCGGGCATCCAGTCTCAAGAAAACTTTCATTTCCAAAATTCTTCCTTTTATTCGATTCAGTTCTGCCACTGAAGCTGGGAATAGGTCCTGATATTCGTGCAGTAGGTCGAAAATTTCTTCGGTGTCTTGCTCATACCAGTAGTATCCCACTGATGCTATCTTGGGCTTATCCTCTGACCCAACGTTTTGCTTCCTCATCTTCATTGGTAGAAGGTGAGCATCTTCCGTTAAAGGGCTCTCCCAGATGTCCCTCTCCCCTTTCGTTTCCCCGAAGGCTAGGCGTCTCAGTCCCTCCCACCCATCATCGTCATCTGGTCCTGCGTCTACCCTGTCACACACTTCATATCCTGGCGACTCTACTTCATATTGATACTGCAAAAAAATTTCATCGGGCCTCATTCAACCAATGGTTGTGGCGTGAACAAAACTCCCTTTATTGCTTGGAGTTCCCCTATCATTTGTGCCTCGTCGCCCCTGAATGAGAAGTTGCTAACAAACTATACCTCCATGGTATCCCAATCTTTTGTCTGCCGACGAAGCTCCTCTTGGACATACCAAGCTCGGGGGATAGTTTTGAGGGTATGTATAAATGCATGTACCCATCAGTCCTGTTGGGTGTGGAGCCTGATTATCTTTTGTATTCAAAGGTATCACCACATTGAACCCCAATTCGAAATGGGGTGGCAATGCTGCCTATAAAATATTCGCTGCAGGGGGGGTCTAGGGCAGGACAGTTGCGACCTTTTGTGAGCCCCCCCCTGGTGGGGGGATCGGGGGCAGTGCCCCCGAAGCTAAGAATAGATGTAAAATTGCCTTGTAAAATGTTGTAATTTCGTAGTCAATCTGAGTTATTCATTAGGCGGAGATCTAACGGCAGAAGTTATGTTTAATTTAGGGTTTTTTTCCCTAGAAGGAAACCCCTCACTATATATGAGGGAATTGTATTGCGTCTACGTATACCTGTATTCTGAGTGAGGAAGAGAGAGGAGATTGAAAGCGAAGGGTGAGTTACAGTGGATCTGTTGTAGGTTGTATCTCTTCAATTTGTTGGATAATATAAAAAGAAGGATTGGTTGTTTCTTCGTGGATGTAGCCCAAACTAGGTGAACCACGTATATATGTGTCTCTCTTGTTTTATGTGATTTTTGTGTTTATATTTCTGCAATATTTTATTTGTTCCAGTGCTCTTTAATATATAATTCTCTAACAGGTCCTTCGACATTCCTTTTCTTTTCCAATTCATTATAAAATCCTTAATGTGCTTGTTGGGACTTGAATCCCCCCTGTATCTTTCCCTATCCCATGGTCGATCTTGATCCTGGGGAAATCATTCCTTCATGGCTTTTTTGACGCTCGCCCAGTCTCTTAGTGTATTACAATGTGTTTTCCACCATCTTGCCGGAGTTTCCATGAGGTCGATACTTAGAAAGGAGGTCCTTTGATCCTCTGTCTTTTCCCGGTCTACTCTGTCTAAGAAGGTGTCCAATGGTTCAAGGCCATGATACCTTGGGTAGTCAACTATCTCTATTTCTCCTCGGTTTACTCAGCTTATCATCGCACACCATCTAGTGGTCGGCTCATATCCCCCCTGCTACCATGCATTCTATGCAGCGTCTGAACCGATTTCCAAACTTTGGATACTTTGCTAGCTTACTGATCCTCCAGCCATGGGGTTGATGTAGTCCTCCCTCTTCCCTATTGTGAGCGTGTATAGTTGGTCCAACCCTCCTAGCTCCTCCTTTTCATCTACTAGTTCTACGAACCTGGGTCCTTGGTAGGGGTCTAACAGTGGGATCACCCTTAGCCCGTTTGCTTCAAAAATCATCAGTTCCTTATTTAGGTCTATAAACACATAGTTCTCGTATGCCCAATCAATCCCCAGGAGTTTCGGGTATGGGTCCTTATCCCCCATGATATCAATCACCTCGAATTCGGTGTGTATTCACCCCTTCCGCATCAACCTCTACATTCTCCAATATCCCAATTAGTAGTATGCAGTACTAATTTTCCATTCTTAGTTGAATTGGCGAGTATTTTAGTTGAGGCTTCCCCATTGCCTCCCAAGTTTCCTTAGGTAGGATGTTTACATCCGACCCTAGTTCTAACATGGTGTCCCTTATCTGGAATCTTGCCATTTGCGCATTGATTTGGAACTTCTTGCCACTTTTTCTCTTGTTCCATTCACTCTTCTGGAAGCCTTCTCTGGAAACCATGCGAATGGTCGTTCCACTTCCTCTTCTTCCATGGATACCGCAGGCTTTATACTTTTTATCAGCTCCTTCAGCATGCCTTCATCCTCAAAAAAATTCAAGAACAATTTGAACCATTCTCCAATCGGTAGGGTGTTATCAGGCATGTGATCTCATGGTCTTTTATTATCTTTCTCCATGGTCATCCCTTCGAATAACTTAGCTACTTCCTAATAGTACTGCTTTTGGTGTTCAGGCTGATACCCCTTTAATGGAGATGTCGCTTTAAGGATTATGGGGGGGTCCTTTATGTAGCGGTCCTCCCCTGTCTTCTCCCCTCCCCTGGTAACTATATTAATACTGGTTGTGGGGAGGCCGTCATCAGTTCGTGGTTCAACATTTACCAAGTTGGCCCCTCTTTGTTTGGTCCTTTCCTCCCACTTTGCAATGAGCTCCCAACAGTCCTTCGTTGCGTGGGTATTAATTCTACATTGTGAGCGTCAAGGTCTCCTCGACAATGGACATTCTCTGGCAACATGCCCTTCCTAGTCATAGTTGTAACACCTCACAGGCTCTCTTCCTCCCGTTCTTCCTCCTTAACCATTTCCTCCTCGTTCCCCCTCATTTGAATCATTGATTTTGAATGTGGATCTATCCAGCCTTTTTGCTAGAGCATCCAGCACTCGGCACTAGTCAGTGTGATGCGTCGTTGATGCGCAAAACTCATAGCAGGTGTTATTAGGGACGTTAGAGTACTTTTGCAAAATAGGGCACATTTGTGGTAGGTATCAATATGCCCTACAGACCTCATAAAAGTCTTGATTATTCCTTCCTAGGAAGGCCGCTTACGCTCGTACTGCCACAACTCCTGCAGTTGGTGGGGCTCCTGATGACCTCGCAACCCCACCTGGATGATTAATCCCTCGCAACCTTGGGCATTTCGTCGCGACGGCCCCCTCCACTATGTAGTGCGTGCACCAAACTTTGGGTCTGGTTAGACGCACTTGCTAAAGATCTTTCAGTTTCTCTATCAAGGTCGTGATCTGGTTCTATAGGCCTAAAATCGACGGACCTTGTAGGCTTGCCCCTCCCCTATACTCATGCAGGTATCCTGACATAGCTTCTATGTGTGATGCTTATTCCAATGCATCCTGGAGGGTTCCTATTTTATGTTGGGTTAGTGGCGTTCTGGTCAAAGACAAGAGTGCGTTAATGAACTAGTCCCGCTGGTGATTTGGATCCAGAGTGTAACTCAACTTAGAAATGGCATCCTTAAACCTTTGCATAATCTCCCAAGTCATCTCTCCTTACCTCTGCTTAATTTCCCACAGTAATGATAGCCCTTGTTGATCTGTTTGTGGTACCTTGAATTCCTACACAAATCCTCTCAATATCATCTACTGTGGCGTTCTGATTCTACTCCACCCACTTTATAAATCAGTGCAAAGCCTGTTCCCTCGGTATGGTTTGGAATTCTACTACCCTTACATTATTTGGAGTTTAACGGGCCCTCCAAATAGCTTCAAAGAGATACCAGTGCTGCTCTACATCCTTGTTTCCTCTCCCCCCAAATTCAGGATATCTGGTAAAAGATCCCGCCATACTAATCTAGCTAGGAGCTATCAACATGAACCCTTTCCTCCCCAACTGTTGGGATCCCTGTAATCCTAAATTACTAATACTACTAGTTCTTGTGCCGCTCCCAATGTTGAATTTGATTCGGTATTTCTCCCGTGCACTATATATTTGCACTACCTTAGCTAAGCTAATAATAAATTCCTCCAGATTGTGATAAAGTACCAGGGGAAGATTAGGTGAAACGCTACCTATGTGTCAAAAGTATTGTCGTTGACTCTTAACGAATGCTTCCTCTTCATTGAATAATCTCCTCATCACATCGCTCATATCCTCTTTGATTTCTTATTCATGCCCATGCGGCCTCTTCTCTTGCGATCCATCTGTTGCAACATGTACTTGCGATATGGCTTTCGCAACCTGCAAGGAAGGCCTGTCCTCATTCCCCTGACTCCTCCATCTTCCTTCACCACTCTTGCTTTTCCCAACACATTTTTCTCCTTCCTCTTCGACTCGAGGTTTTCCCTTCACCACTCCTACTTGGTGGGGCCCCATCCTCTTCTTCCCTAGAGTCTGAATGACCCTCTCCTGTCACTTATCTGCTAGCAGTTCCCTTCTTTGCACCCTAACATCTCTTGCTTTCTTCAGTTCTTCAACATCCATCCCTTCAGCAGCATCTCTATCCCTCAACCGGCAACATTCTCCCCCTCTACATCTTCCCCTAGTACTGGGGATTTACGCTACCATTCCCATAGCAGGCGAAGACAACAATCCTTCTTCCACCATAAACATCTTGATCCGTGTCGAGACTTCCCTCATAAAATCACCTCTCAGTCCCGAATCAAACACAACTTCTTCCCTTAAAAAGAATGATAACTCTCCGCGGCAAACTCAACTATGTATCCCTCCACCATAGTCCTTACCAAAAACTCAACTAGTCTACTCAAATCATTATCCAACTATTGTAATAAGGCGACATCTGACGGAGTCCAGCTTCGGCGAGTTTTCATCGATCCACTTGACTGAGTCTATCCCTTTATCCCTCTTAACCAATTGTATAGGTCCTCTGGGAACTTACACCAGAAAATTTCATATTGATCATTAGTGTCATCAGCATACAAAATTTCCTCGCTTACCTTGCTGATCGGTTGACTTCTACGGGTAGCCTGCTCTGCTACAAACTGATCTACTTTATGCTTTCACCAATCTCTGATCTCTCTCTTAAATATCCTTGACACCATAGTCTAAACCAGTTCTCGTAGCTTGAAGTCCCAGCAACATAACCATTTGTTGGCTCGTGAGAGACATCAGGGGGAAGACCCTAGGTTCGAGCACAGGAGGCCAACAATAGTTTGTTTTAGTCTAGGACAGCACCAACATTTTCACCTTACCCCAAAGGGCAAGGAGTCTCACCCGAGGCGCACCGCAACCAAAAGGGAGAAGGGTTCAACGTGGAGTCGTGGAAGTCTTAATTGGGTTGCATTCGAACACATATATGGACACATTATATAAAACACAGAAATAAGAGCATACTCGAGATAGAATAAGACTACCGATTGCATGCAATTGATAAGACATTCAAAAATTTTAAAGATTCATCATGCACGGGGCCCAGAGACATCACAAGCTGCAACAGATCTTAGTAGGTATTTATATTAATCTTAACAATCAAACATTACAATATAACTTAGCTTCCGCCGCAAACAACTACATGAAATACTCGGCTCAGTTCCACGGGTTCTGTTTAGCTTCATGACCATGTCTTCCTGGCTCCTACAACCTTCCATCTGTCTGCCACAACTGGGTATCCTTTCACCTCCTCTCACTGCTCTGTTGCTCCTCTTCTCAATCTCACCAAATCTAACCTCACTCCTTTCCTGGTTTTCTCCTTTTATATCCTTCTCTGTTACTTGGACTTCTAGTTCTTCCCCTCGGCTGCTTCTGCACCTTCCTGCCCCCTTGGTTGCCTTTGCCTTCCGCTCCCACCTTGCCACAACTCTTGCACAACTGCTTGTTCCACCAACCAACCATTGCTACCACCTGTTTCCTTCTCGTCCCTTGTTCAGCCAAAATTGGTCAAAACCTTTTCAAAATTTAAATGAAGGCCCCAACAATATACCTTGATTTTCCTTGTTTTTTGTGTGTTTAAGTATTCCAAGGGAAGCCTCACATGGAAATCTAAGGAATGTTTTTCCTCATTTGTGAATGACTCTAGTAAACTTCTCAACATAGACTAATGTGCCTCATCTTGGGGGATTTAAATCAAGTACCTACAAACAAAAAATGACCATATGTGCAATAGCATTGGTTATGATTGATTGAGCTTCTTCATATTCCTTTTGTTTCCTCAAATCACGTGTCATTGTTTTGAACCCACAAGAAGACTAGCTTTTGATAAACCCCTTGCAATCAAATTCCAATATTTGTAGACATGATGATAAGTTACTTAGTTAAAAACATATGTTTTTGTATTTCATCAAAGATATACTTGAGTAGCAAAATTATCCAAAGAGATTAATCTTTATATCAACTTGATCACTACTTGATAATCCCTAAAAAAATTGAGCTTTGGGCCCCGTTTTTAGCTACAAGCATACATGCTAGTTTCAAAGCATAAGCTTTGCAAAATTATTTGATTCCCTACATAGGCGAACTTTGAATTTGAATATAGGTGAGTCTTTGAGATAGATAATCCCCTACCCCATAGAGTTTTTGTTCCCCTTGTGTTGCCCCATCAAAGTATTCCCATTAAATTGATATATTAATATCTTCAACTGTGATGAGTTTGAGAGGATTCTCATCCTTTAACTAGTTATTTTATATATTAATGATGATAGTGATACATTTGAACAAGTGGTATAAATATATCTTAAAACAAACTTGAATTCTTAGAAATCTAAATACCCCAAGATATAATCAAAGAAAAATTATAAATTTCTTTGTGGCAAGATTTTAAAACTCAGACATTCCTCAACTAAATTACCTTTCCAAACAACCCTAACCTATTCAATTCCATCCTCACACCACACTTGAACATAATGCACATAATGAACAAAAATATGAGTAATCGAATCTTCATTTTCTTTGCAAAGTGCACATAATCTAGGACCTTTCAAACATCTCCTTTACAAAATATCTGACAAAAAGGACTTATTTTTCAGAACCAACCACATAAAAATGCATTTTTCAAGAGACATTTAAATTTGTAAATCAAATTTCACTACCAATCATTGTGTTTCTCATCCTCCCCTCCACATAAAACCTTACAACCTTTGGGGTATAACTACCTCTCAAAGGATTATTGGACTAGATCAACTCATCCTCATCCTCTTTCAATCTTACAAGACTGATCCTCATATTCATTATGCATTGTTCCTATATATCCACAAACACATTTTCTATCTTCATTAGTTTTGCATTCTTCCATTCTTGTCTCCAAATTTAAGTGATTTCTAGGTCAACTACCTAATATAATTATAATAACCCTTTTCATGAAGGGAAACAATAATATTTTTAGGTATCTTATACTTCAAGCCATTACCTACCCGAGGATCCTCCCCGATTCTCACCTTGTGGCCATTCCCCACTTTCCACACTAACCAATTACATACCAAAAAGAAAGCTAAAACCATAACCTAATCCACTCCTCCAATAAGTCTTTGCTATACGCTTCAAAGTGACCACTTGATATCACAATCTATTATTGATTACTAAGCTCCACACAATCCTTGATTCCAAGGACTTTACGAATTGGTGGGTATTCTTTAGTCCCCGTGCTTCATACTCCTTAGGAAAAAATATCTTATTCCATTTTATGAGTGGAATCCCCCTTTTTTCTATTTATTTAAGCCAGAAATATCTAAAACTAATTCACCTTAACTATTCTAAGATCCCTTAAGGAATGAAAGCTAAAAAAATCCAATTTATTGAAATGGCTTCTAACACTAATTTCACCAATACCAAACTTCCCCCCTGGATAACCATTGATTGCACCACTGTGACAACATCATAATTTTTTGCATCTACTCTTATTAAATATTCATTTAATTTAGAATCATTAATTTCCTTCATCTTATCCTCATTTTCCTAGCCTTTGATACCCCTAGTCCTCTTGGTTGAATTTTCACTTTGAATTATAGTTGATGGTGGAAGATCATTTTCTACTCTACCTCATTATACTCTTCAAAAGTTGTATTTAGATTCTAATTGGTAACACATTTGTTTCTCTCCTCATCTAATGTGGTGGGTTGTAGTTAGGAACCTCCAATAACATGCCTTTTTCCCTTCTTATATGATCAACATAATTCTCTCTTTTCTCAACTATAGAAACTTGTAGAAGAATACAAACACAAACAATACAAAGAAATATAAATCCAACCATAAAGATACACATTATAAAATATACAAAGAATAAATGCAGTGTATAGAAGAAGATACTATGCCAAACATAGATAAAGTGTCAATACGTGGACTTAAAAATATAAATAATAGATTCATCTAATAGATCCAATGTCATTACATGGGTTGAACATATCAGGGAGGGAATTAAAAGTGATGTATTGAGTAGTTTGGAATAGTGAAATGTAGAAATGGTGCATACAAAATTATATATGGTGATTGAGGTTGAATGAAGATGGGCGACTATTGGGGAATAAAGCTAGATTAGTCTGCAAAGCATATGGACAAGTGGAAGGCATTGATTTTAAAGAAAAAAAATTCTCATGTAGCTATGCTATAACTAAGTAACCTGGTGGAAAATTATCATTATCTCACCAGGAATAAGTTAAAATTGATCTATTGGCTCTAAAAATGGACAACGTGGTTTTCCTAGGGTTTGCTCACTAAGTGATGGTTGCTCAACTATCATTCCTTGGTTAGGGCTCGTTCTTTCTTCTAAGGTGCACAACATAGAGGCTTATTCATGCTTCGTCTATGGAGTTATCATACACAGGTTGCATGACAATTTTATGCAGGATAGGCCCCTCCTCTGTTGCGGAAGAGTTCAAAGTATCTTAAGTTTGCAAGCGTTGATTGTTGGGTCTGGTTTATGAACTATGGGAATTCAACATGATGGATGTGCATAAAAGGGTTTTCTCTTCAAGACCTCTTTATCATCTATTGTGACATTTAATGTATGCTCTGTCATGACCTTCATTAGGCCAGCAAACTTTGTGGAATTTTTTCCAATGTTCTTCAGCCAACCTCAAATGTTAGGAGAGATGGGTATGATCCTCATACCCATTAGCCCCTAGATCTTCTCCATCAGGGAATTCCATACATTGTATCTTTTATGTTCCTGCATTGTACCTTTTATATTCATGCAAAGTATTTTTTTAGAGGGGACCGTTTGGTTCTCTCGCACTTTATGGACATCATTATACTCAACAATCCCTTTGATCTACTTTGTGGTCATTAGTTGGACATAAATATAATTATATTATCTTATCTTATCTTATATGTCCCTTGGGTGATGGAGACGCCAAAGGGTTCATATCCAGTGCCCAAACGATATATTACCCACTGAAATATCTTATTCACCCTGTGGTGTCTACACAGTTTATGCCTCAGGGTGTGTTGGAGAAGAAACATTTTCAGATTTTAATAAAGAAGTTGCCCAGGAAAATTTGTCTCATCTGGACTAGAAGTTTTACTTTTGTCTTTTTCTTTAGACCAGACTATTTTCTTTAAAGGAGACTATTGAAGAAAAATGAGGTTTTCTTATAATATGAAAAACCCCAATGTCTTTGGTATGAAAAACTCTCCAATTTATTTAATATGAAGGAAAGGTGCTCCGATATTCATTACAGATCTAAAACTATAAAATTAATAAGAACTCAACCATAATCCTAATCTTTGGGTTGAGAGGAGGAACCCTAAGAACTAGCACTTCAAGATAGAAGAATTCGAATAGTCCACATTCTTTTAAATATGTCATGAAAGGGAAGTCCCATCCCTCTGCAAAACAAATTCAAAAATGTCTAAACCCTTATATTGTAGATCAAATGGAGCAACCACCAGCTATGGAAATAAACCTTCCAAAGGTAAATATTGTCTTCACAACTCTTCAATCTAAGGTGTTCATTTGTTGGTTTAATGGCTTTTGACCTAGATTAGAAGCCTTACCTGAGTGGTTTTTCACCTCATGGACACCCAACTGTTATAATTGTTTATGCTCCAAAGGACCTTTTTTCATAGTACAATTTCATACACATAAAGACTTGGATTTTTCTCTTAATGAAGGGCTGAAAATAACCAACCTGCCAATGGGTCATAAATGCACAGGGTTTGTATATGCCCACCGTTGGATTTTGGCAGGCCAGTTATCCAACAATGGGCATATATAGCCCCTGTGCATTTATGGCCCATGGGAAGGCTAGTTATTTGTTTCCTTAATGAAGGGTCGTGGTTTTGGGGCAGAGTTTGGCTCATTATTACTCCTTGGTTTCCAGATTTCGATGCAACAAAAAAGGTAGTCACAACCTTACCGATTTGGGTGAGACTCCCAAACTTCCCTCTTCCTTTTTTTCACAATTAGGCCTTAGAGGGAATTGGGAATACTTTAGGAAAGTTTAAAAAGAGGGATCTTGAAAGAATAAAGAAAGTGATTTTTACCTTTGCCAGAATCCATGTGGAGGTAGACCTTAGCAAAGGCCTACTAGATCACATTATATTGAAACATAAAAAAATTTAGGGGTCCCAATCATTGGACTACGAGAATATGACATTTCAATGTCATTAGTGCTTTCAAACAAGACATTTACTGAACACATGCCCTCAAGAAAAAAATAACCCTAAAAGGAAAAAGGCATCCAAGCCAAAAGGATGGTAGTTTACAGACGCCCATCTCTCTGAAGCAGCAAAAGAAGAAAACATGACGAATCTAGAAAAAGAAGATGGGGGCACACAGGGTCAACATGAAAATGCCACTCACCATCATAGTGGGATAATTTCAGTAGTTATACAAGAGACAACTCATTAGATAAATATGATACACAAAGAGGATGGCACAATGGGCACAAAGAGTGTCCACGCATCAAAAAGATCAAATTTGGACAAAGAGCATCCTATAGAGACATTTAAGAGTGACATATCTCTAGTTCCATTGGACCCCAAAGCAGGGGAATGGCAACAAGTCTAGAAAAAGAAAGGAAAGGGGAAGATTAGTGATTTCTACATTACCTAATCTTCCCCTTTGTAAAATAGTTATGTTTATTGTTTTTTAGGTTTTCCCTTCTCTTTAAGGCCTTTTCGACTTCCCTTCCTAAATGCTTCTAAGCATATGTGAGTAAATTTTGCCACACAAGGATCTGAGCAAATTCCTGATGAATGCACACGTCTTGTGTGTATATACAAAATGTATTTTCTTTTCAAATATGAATGAAAGTACGATTTTATTTTTGCAGGAAAAAAATGATAGATGTTAATTTATTGTTTTTTACTGTGAGTTTTAATTGGTGATTTTTTATTGCCATATATATTTATTTTTTAAATGTATCTAGGATTAATTTGATGATGATCCAATGAATAAGGAATTCCCCTCGCTAATTTGAGTGCTTATAACATGTTTAATGGCCACAAGAGATTGATAATGAGTGGGTTATTATACATTGCACTATAGATTACATTCTTAGGGATGGATTGTTGATCACACTTATAGGTGAGGTTGTTCATACATTTTTGAGTTGATGTGCAAGTGAATATCAACATTGCGATATTCTTGGGCTTTTTGTTTTGTAAATTGTTCTTTGTATGTCATTCAATATGTTTAATATGATAGTGAATCTATACTTTCAAATTGAACAATCTAGTTTTATGTTTGATTATGTCAAAATAATATAAGATCTCGTCGTGCAAATCTATGAGGCATGTATTTTGGTGTTGAAAAAGTTATTTTTTGGATAGTTGTGGGTATCAATTTATGGATGGGTTTTGAATTATCTTGAAGTTTTTGTATTAATTCAATGAATCTAATATAATATTTTACTAATACAAGCAGTTATCAATTTTTGGTAGTTTGATATGACCTTTTCTATAACCACTATTGGTCCTTACACCACTACCAATATCTCTCCTCTATTGTTTTCTGAAATTGAAAAAATCATTAACACAACACCAAATTAAAACAAGGGAGCCACTGTTGTGGCGGTAGTCCCTGCCGAGGTCTGCAACAACAACACAATACAAACAACTTGAACTCATGAATTTTGTAGCTCATGGGCACACTGAATTGATTTCTGAAAATTTGTCTCACATCATTTATGGAATACTTAGAAAAGTAAGTATAATGCTTTGGTCTGCAACAACAACACAATACAAACAACTTGACCTCGTGAATTTTGTAGAGCATGGGCACACTGAATTGATTTCTGAAAATTTGTCTCACATCATTTATGGAATACTTAGAAAGGTAAGTATAATGCTTTCTTGATCGTTGTAAAGCGGTTGTATCAATATTCATAATAATAATAATTCGTCAATAACTTTTATATAAAAGCAGCCGGATCAATGAATTCATAACTTTTATAACTTTTCTATTTTAATTAATTATGATTACATTTTAATTAGTTATAGTATACTTAAAAAAACATTTACACGCTCAACATAAGTTTTCTATAAATTAATTATTCTTTAAATTAATTAGATATGGTATAGCTTCCTTAAACCCTCAATATTCTTAATGTTATTTCTACATTTTAATTAGTTGTGGTATAACTTAAGTAAGCCTTTTACACCCAAAATACAATTTATTCCATAAATCAATGATATAGCTTCTATAATCCCTTTATTCTTTATTCAATGTGGTTAATTTAGTTAAATATATAATAAGATATCTTCCTAGTTATACTCACAATAGTTAGTGATTGTTTCATCTCTAGAGCTTGTAGATATTTGAATTTATGGTTCCCCACTCATATCTTTGGTAACAATTATTTATATTTTACCTAAATTTATTAGTTATCTATAATTTATCCAAAAATTTTAAATTTATATTGTATAGTTTACTTTATAATAATAAAGTTATTATAAATTTCTTATAATATATGGTTTTGGAATAAAAACTTATTTTTTTATTCCATTTAATAAAAAAAACGTGGATTTCACGAAAAACACGATAAAACCGCGTGATTTTGTTCCAAATACCACTGTTGGATTGGACCGAAAAGAATAGCTAGTGCAGGTAAAAGAGGACTTTGTTGTAATTTTTTAGACCAGTAACTAAGATTTTTATGGTAGAAATTATAGATTTTATAGAAGGGTAGTGATTTTTCAAATATTTTTTTAATCATAACTTGGGGAATTGAAGTTAGGTATAGGGTTGGATATCATGAACAAATTTTCCATTACATCAAAACTTATAAATGCTACTAAATTTTCCAAATATTTAATTAAAATTTGTAAAATAGAAATTATTATTTAAACAATTTTATCTTAATTTAGTTTTACAATTAAAATATCAATTTTAGTATCTAATTTTTAATTTAACCATTTTAATTTAAAATTATTTTCTATCTTAATTAATTATGATTACATTTTCATTAGTTATAGTATACTTAAAAAAAACATTTACACACTTAACATAAGTTTTCTATAAATTAATTATTCTCTGAATTAATTAGATATGGTATAGCTTCGTTAAACCCTCAATATTCTTAAGGTTATTTCTGCATTTTAATTAGTTACGATATACCTTAAGTAAGTCCTTTACACCCAAAATACAATTTATTCCATAAATCAATGATATAGCTTCTTTAAACCCTTTATTCTTTATTCAATATGGTTACATTCATATTTTTGAAGTGGCCAAATTCAAGAGGAAGTCATGGCGGAAGAAAATATATTTGCAGATAATATATATTTTGCACATGCGGTCAATTGTATAATATTTGCCAAACGGGATTGCTATTGTTGGAGCTCCAGGTGAAATAGCTGACAACTACGCCTCAACCAGTGGCAACTTAGATTGCAATAAGTGAATTATGATTGGAACTTAGAATTTAACAAGTGATTGCCATTGCCAGACACCCAGGCATCTAGCAACATGCAAAACACACAACCACTACGTGTGCCCGTCTGCCCATTGTTCGCACAAGACATTAATAAAAGTCTGTCGGCATGCACACATGAAAAAACACACCACAGCATAGGCCCCTCTGCTAACCACTTGTCCATACCAGCATACTATCTTCATTACATGAGCATACTATCTTCATTACATGTTCACAGGGCTCACTGACAATTGTGGAGAGAAAAAACTGTTCTGGTCAGCTGTGCTTTTCGTGAGCATAATCATTTCTGACAATTTTGGTGATCTTTGTGAGCATAATCATTTCTGACAATTTTGGTGATCTTTGTAGAAAGGCGGGTGGCAATATATTACAAGATCGTGATTTTTTTATTAAGTATAATGAGTAATCCCAACTTAAACTTAATTAAATTATGAAATAAATAAATAGTTTGTTTATAAATAAATAAATAAATTATTTTTATGTTATTTACTACTTACATATACAAAACATACAAAAGTTATGATTATATTTGTATATCAAAAGTTATGATAATATTATATAATAAATTTTATCTGATTTCTAAATAAAATTAAATTTAATATAATAATATATTATATAATATTATTAATGATGTTTTCCCATTTGAAAATGAAAAAGTATATTCTATCCTCATTAAAAATTTTATATTAAAAAAAGCAACCCTTTCTCACCGTCCTCCTTTTTTTTTATCTATCTAACATCTAAAACTTTCTTCTATATATACCTTTTAATAGATAGAGTGAGATACAATCTTTTCAAAAATGGATCTCCGAGGCTGAATTAGAGAGCTCACTACGTGCTTACCAACGCTTAATATTTGGGCTATATATGTAGATGCAATAGATAGCGTGACCTCTAATTCCCTGTCCCTCGTACTCCCACTAGAGGGTTCTAGTAAGTGAACTGTATGGGTTCCGGGAATGGCTCTATTTCTTTCCATTCTCAATTAGGGCCAAACAAGACTGCAAACTACTATTGGTGAAAGTGAGGGCACAGTAAAAGACCTGATGAGTTTCAGTTTACTTACTTTTTCAGTATAGCACATTCAGCACGTTCAGCATTTCCTTGCATCAGATGATGATTGCCTTGCCACTGTCCGCATTGCAGATTGACTACTAAAACCTGGAGGCCTTTAGTCGTTTTCCAATGGCGTTTGCGGAGAGTTTGGGAAGAGAATGGAAGAGGAAGTCGTAGAAAAGGTGAAAATATTTTTCTTGAAAATTTGTTACAGACTATACTTTGTTATTCTTTAATTGTTGAAGAACACGAGGTGAACAATCACGCTATGGAAAAGCAGAATTTGTTTATATAAATTATCATTTAATAGTAATTTAAGACAGTTCTCGAAACTAAAGTGTTTTTCCTCCCCTAAGGTTTGATAATTCACTGTTTTCATTATGCCAAGGTTGTTAACTCTATTCATAATTGTAGTTATACATCTCTATTCTGTCAATAATGAATTTTTATTTCAAACACCGCCAAATTTGTTTTACTCATGCATTCTTCATGTTGGAGAATGTAAAGATAAATGAGAGTGTGAAAGGAGAGAGATTGTTGCTAAGGAATTCGTTGCTGCATCTATGCCACTACCTTTGTCCTACTACAAAGCTGTAAAAGGAGAGAGACTGTTGCTGAGGAATTCGTTGATGCATCTATACCACTATCTTTGTCCTACTACAAAGCTCTCAATACATAAATGTTATTACTTAGCCACTAAGGATGACAAGGAAAATGTTTCCATATTTCAATTAGATGAGTTTAGCAGAGACTGTTGTTTCCATACAGATGTCTTTACGAAAACAACCACTGCCATTGCCAGTGACATGTCCTCTACACTTCTTATCCAAATAATAGATGGCTGCTCAAAATCAAAGCCAACGACCTACGAGGTCAGCAAAATTCGACCCACAAGTTTTTCTACCTGATATGATATAAAGTTTATCATCATATTTCTTGAATTTACTTAAGTGTAAATTTAGAAAATATTTTGCATAGCAGTCTCATTGCCATCCATCACAAATTTCAATGTTTCTAAAATAAAATAAGAAACACTTGTAATACACCTATAATAGCTAGAAATATTGTTACTTATATACATTCAATATTGTTACTTATATACATTCAACCATAAAGCATTTTGAAAAATTCTATAACAATTGAATTGTGTAAGCTTATCTATCAAATTTGTTATTTCAATTAAAAAAAATTAAAACAAAACACCCACCAACAAAAACTTCCAAAAAGATTTTACCAAAAACAACTAGATTGAAAGCCTCACTTCCTTGAATACAAAACACCCACCAACAAAAACTTCCAAAAAGATTTCACCAAAAACAACTAGATTGAAAGCCTCACTAGATTGAAAGCCTCACTTCCTTGAATACAATTATCATTAAATACTAGATAGTAGAGCCTTACAGTGGAGAGTATCTTCGATTAATGAACGACTTACCATGTCCCACAAAGAAGACCCATACATGAAGACACCACATATACATCAGAGAAGTCTCACATTTGATGATCGTCTCTTGTGATTGTTGTCTAACATGATCACCGGCACCACCAATACGAAGATTGCTGCCACCGTGCACAGCCATTTCAAGATTTCCAGGTGCTAACAGAAACAAAATGAAAAATTACTTTGAAGTTTAAAAATGTTGGTGATAACTTGAATTGATTGAGATGAGTAAACAGTAAAATGTTGAAAAATATTTTTATAAAAATATTCACATTTCTGATTGAGATCTTTCTTTGCCCTTAAAATCTTTGATGGAAGAGTATGTGGGTTACCATGAAGAAAATAAAATCAAGATTTCAGTGGTTTGGCTTTGCTTACTCTCTGGTTTGTGTCGGAGTATGTGTAGAATAAGCAGATGTAAATTGCTGTAAGAACAAATCCAGCTAGGTTAATGACAGTCACGGGAATGCTGTTCAGAAAAGCTGCCATGCTTGGCTGCTCGCAGCATACGCCTAGAAATGTAAGTTTCTCCAATCCTAGCCTTCTATGTGATTTTGAAAATGGATTCTTTGTGATTCTGAAAATGGATCCAACTGGAGTGTTTAGTAACTTAAATATTTTTGGATAATTATTTTCCGGTTCTAAAAATGATCCAACCAGAGTCTTTAGTAAACTAAATACTAAAGATATAAAACCAAATGCAAAAGGTTTGGATAGAGTTTTGGCAATGAAACGCCCTGCATAGCTTGTGTTAAAATGCTCTTATTGTAAGACTGGTCAAAACATGTTTTTCATGCATGAAAAAAGGTTTCCCTACCTTTGCAACGTTATTTTTTATTTTTTAAGTGGATGATATTAGAGTGCACTCAGGAACAGAAAGTGTCTTTTCAAAATTTCTGGAAAAACAATTTAAAATTTCTGAAAAAACAATAAGGTTCTGAAATAAAATGGTGTTCTAAGAAAGAAAAAAAATTTAGGAAGTTAAAATGAACATTAAACTGGAGAAGGCGACGGGGAGATTTAGTCCATGAACCAATATTCAAGTGATATCCTTTTGCATTTCGATATCTTTTGGATTTCGCAAATTATGTTACCATTGAATTGTCTTTAAGATTTCATGTTAAAACACTTTTCACATCGATACAGCTACGAGATTCTGCCTTTGGACGTCGGGGCTTTGCTTGTAGTCAAAGCATATTCCAACTTTGTTGAGGCAGATTTACATGAGGCAGCCTTTGGACGTCGGGTCTTTGCTTGTAGTCAAAGCATATTCCAACTTTGTTGATGCAGATTTACATGAGGTAGTTGAAAATTGCTAGGATTTTATGGCCCATACTTCGAAGCAGAGACCGGCATACTTCGACCATACTTCCTTCTCTCCTCTTCTAAAGGACTGAGAAGAGTAAGGTCATTCGCTAGGCCTGAACTTCAAATCTAGTAAAATTAATTTCCTCACAGTCTAGTAAAATTAATTCCTACCTTCCGAAGAAGTCAGAAGTCGTTGGACCTCTGAAAACCAGTGTTACCAAATTCGGCCGTATTGCCGAAAAAAATTCGTAAATTCGACATTTCGATTCGATTTGCGAATTAAAACGCCAATTCGAATTTGGATTCGGTAGACTGCATTTATATTTGAGTTTACTATATTAGATTTTTTGCAGATTCTTAATAATAGTTACAAATTCGAGGATCGCACTTATTGTTAATAGCATATAATTAATGTTAATAAATGATAATGGTAGATGTAGTTTTAGGTAACAAAAAAATGAAATATTTAGAAATTTATGATAATTATAAAATTTATAAATTATTTACTCATGAAATATTTAGAAATTTATGATAATTATAAAATTTATAAATTATTTGAGTAAATAGAAAATTTTGTTTTTTCAAAATGGATTTTTTTTATTGAAATTTAGTAATTGATATTCTAAGTATATATTTTTAAAAAATATTTACAAATATTTAATATATTATTTCATTATCAATTTAAAATATTTGATAATATAAAATTTAGATAGTTTATTGTAATGTGGAATATTTTGGAAATTCACTTTATATTAATTATCATATAATTTATGGTGTAGTAATACAAAAATTCTTAAAACCTATTATCATATTTGCTATTATAAATGTAAAACTAAAAGTCTAATATATAATTTTATGTGCAAATCCAAATAATTTAAAAACATTTTTTTATCATTTTCAATATTATAAATTATACTTTTGAATGATTTAAAATATTGGAAAATAATTATATTTTAAATATATGTAAGAGATATATTGCCCAATTTTAATTTTTGGTAACTATGTTTTAAACCATAGCTACCAAATTTGGCTGCAGTGGCCCGAAAATTTTGAAAATATGATAATATGATTTGGTTCGGCTGAGAATTTGGAAATTGCAATTCTGGTACGGTATTTTTTTAAATATTTTTTTTTTATTTAAAAAAAATTATAGTGAATGTAAATGTAGGTTGAAAATATTACAATTAGAATGGAATTAGGGAAACTTTTTTATTATGTTAAAATATATATATATATATATAAATATATAATATATATAAAATAAAGTGTAAATTGTAGATTAAGAATCATATTACAATTATGATGGAATTTGGTAAAGTGTTTTTAATAATATAAAATTTAATATTTAAAAATAGAAATTTCTATATTATTTAATTTTATAAAAATTATTCTTAATATAAAATTTAATATTTAAATAGAAATTTCTATATTATTCAAAACATTAAAAGTATAAATTTCTAATTTAAAAAAAATGTAGTTACCATCTAAAATTGTTGATAAAAAGTTTAATATTTAAATAGAAATTTCTACATTACTCAAAACATTAAAAACATAATATTCAATATTAAAAAAATTGCAGTTACGAACTAATTTGGTAAGGATTTTTGTTGGTAAAAAATTAAATATTGAAAGATTCAAAATAGAATTTTCTATATTAAAAAAGTATAGTAAATAGTAAGTTGCATATTAAAAAAATTACAGTTGTAAAAAACAATAAATTTTATATTAAAATGTTGTAGAAAATAGTAAGTTTATACTAGTTAAAAATAATAATTTCTTATAACAAAGAATAATAAAATTTTATTTATAAATATTTATAAAATATATAATCTCCATTCTTTTTTATTTGAATTTCATACTTCTCTTCTTTCCCATAATAAAGATATGGGAACCATGAATTAAAGTTTGGGTGTGCTTCTATCTACCTTCTAAACAACTCTTTGAAAAATCTAAAAAAGACATTTAAATTGTTTTAGTTATTAATTAATAATATTATCATTTTTAAGCCTTATATTAAAATTTAGGATTTGATTGAGTGACTTTTTTAAAATATATTGAATATAGAATTTTTTTATATTAAATAATTTAATTTTGGAAAATCTATATTTCCGAAATTTTTCAGTATTGTATTTTTGGTAGCTAAATTTTTTCCATACCAAATCGAATTCGAATTCGTATTCGTATTCGAATTTGGTAACTATGCTGAAAACACCTTGTGTAGATGGTGCAACCAAAGGCGTGCGGAGCGAGAGAATACGATTTGGGAAGGAGCGAAGATGCGGGAAGTTGACTGATGGTTAACATGCTGACAGCCAGGAAAGTTACATGACACCATTAATGAGCTGATATTCCTAAATGAGCTGATAGGAAAATAAATTGAAGGTTGCTAGTTACACACCATCAGTGAGCTGATAAAAATAAACTGAATTTTTTTTATGCAAGAACCAGGAAAGGCTACTCATTTGACATTTTGACATTTTTCAAATGGAAAGATAACCAGGAAAGGCTACTGATTTGACATTTTGAGGGGCATCTTGACATTTGATATGAACATGGATGTGAGACATCATTTTCGGTATGCCCTTTCGTAACTGCAACTTACACCCTTTTGTTTAGTTTCTGGGCTCTCTGGATTTCTATTTACTTTAAAATAGTAATACAAATTCAGTGTAAATTGAATTTTAGAATAGAAATACAAATTCAATTTCTAAATTCAGTGTAAATTGAATTTTAGAATAGAAATACAAATTCAATTTCTATTTACTTTAGAATATAAATACACATTCAATTTTTAACTTTAAGTTTCCAGAAATATAGATAGATAACCGAGAAAAGTTACTCATTTCTATTTACTACTTTATTATACGAATAAAGATTCAAATTCAATTTTCTAGAAATAAATAGATAACCTGGAAAAGCTACTATTTTCTATTTACTTTATAATATGAATAAAAATTCAATTTCCCAGAAATAAGTAGATAACCAGGAAAAACTAATCATTTGCTATTTGATAGGAACAACAATGTGAGACATCCTTACATTTTTTTTAGATATGCGAGGATGGATCTATCTCTGCACGCCTCCATGCGCACCTGCAACAGCAATATTCAAGCATACTGTCAAACAAAACGCTCAGAATTTGAATGAATTCCAAGTAGAAAAATTTGGGCAGCGGAACCTTACGCTGGAGTGAAGAAGAGCTACGGCAGAGGGTTATTTCTAGACTCCAGCAAAAAATTAGAAGAGCTTTTTCTTAAGGTAATGGAGCCGAGAAGGAGAGATCTGTATTTTAAAAGAGGTACGGGCTCAGCGAACGCAGATGCATGCATGTTGCCACGAAGCGATGGGTTGTTAGCTTGCCACCACGAAGCACATGTCATAATGAAACGTGTTGAAGTCTTGCAATATCAGAAAATATTGGTTAAATCGATCAGTACTGCCTATAATCAATCGGTCCGTAACATTGGTTAAATGGATTAAAAACATAATGTGAAAACCTTGTTAAGAAAACCTCATTTTAAAAACTTTGCATAAAAAAACTCGTTAAAAACTCATTTACGAACTTTGGATAAGAAAAGCGTTGCAGGTGTATTTTTCCCTCGATACGCGTGAAGTTTCCAATAAGAAGTAAAAAAGAAAACTTTGGATAAATTGTGTAGCACCCTAAATTAATATTCGAAAACTTTGGATAAAATTTGGGAAACATAAAAAAATTTGGTTATTAATTGGTTGTGAGCGATCGATCGATCGCTAATAGTCCCAGGCAGGGACTAATAACTACATATATATATATGACTCATAAATGAAAAATATATTCACTATAGTAAACCAGAATTAACAACCAGAATTAAAATATTTTTCCCACGATGCTTTTAATAAAAATGTCACATTCCATATTAAATCTAATTAGTAGCGTGCATTTCACCTATATGATGCAAATTTGATGCATAATGTTTTAACGTTCATTTATAAAGTTAGTTTTAAATGATATTTTGGTCAAAACAAAAGTGAATAATGGCGTTCTATCATTGTACTTGGTATTAAGATTACATTGACAAATGGAGTTATAGTTGTAATATTAAAATCTAGTGTGATATTTTAACTTTTCAAACTTTATAATTTATTCTTACAATATCTGGATTATTCATTAATATCATGTTTTATTTTTTTAAGCTTTTGCAAATTCTCTCATTAAAAAGTCAAATTAATTATTATATATATATATATACACTTAAATTTTAACATTTGAAGTGAACTGCATTAATCCATTTCAAAAAAATATATTACATTTTTTAAAGAAAATATTGAACATGAAAATGGTTACTAATAAGGAGCTTATGTCATTTATGTTGGGGACAGAGGATGACAATGATTAAGATTAACTTTAGCCATATTAATGTAATATTTTTTTGTGTGTGTTTGAAAATGAGCAAAATAAACCTAATAAAAAAACCAAAACCTCTTAACAACCTATTTGTTGGCACATGCAATAAGTTAAGTTTTTTGTGAACCTTTGCACTAGTATGAAAATCACCAATGGTTCAAGGAAACCCTCTCCTAATCCCACCCCCTTGATATAGAGAGGTGTTTTGTCAACATACCCACTTATATGGGAAACCTTCTAATCAACTATAAGAAAATATAGATTCTATCTTTTATCCATATCAAATCATTCTTTGAAACATGACTACCATGCTTATAATGATAAAAAAACATGCCCTTTTCGGCATGTTTTTCTAATTCCAGAAGCATTTTGAGCACTAGACTTAATAGAATTTAATATTGATTTTGGAAAATATTTTTTTAATTTATATGGAATTGTATAGAAATTGATGAAGTGTTGTTCATCTATTATATTTATTAATATGCTTGTATTTCAATAAGAGATTCCTAAAATTTCAAGTAAAATATTTTCAACATTTTTAAAATGTTTTATATTTATTTTAAATATTTTATTTAATATGCTTGCATTTCAATAACGGATTCCTAAAACTTTAAGTAAAATATTTTCACTATTTTTAAGATGTATTATATCTATTTTAAAATCATAATTAAAAATCCAAAAAAAAATTAATTCTTATTATATCAGGAAATTTAAAAAAAGAAAAGAACTAAAAATTAAGATTTAATTTATTAATAATGAAATTATAAAAAAATAAAATAAAATCTAACTGAACCAAAGTATAATAATAATTTGGTTTAATAATAATAGTTTGAGCTATATGATATAATTTATAATGTCATAAGAGTCAACTAAAACTCTACATCTTAAATCAACCAGCCTAATACATACTTCCATGTTGGACTCTCCGCTGTAATGTCCAACCCTATCTTCCTTTATATGCCAACAAAAATTCTCAAATTACATATATAAAATCAATTTTCCATTGGTTAAAAACTTTTGAAAACATGTTCAAATTAAATTAGTGAAATACCATATTATTATGTACTTCCATATACAAAATAATATAATAAATAAATAAATAAAAACTTAATCGATTATTAATTAACATTCTAGCTTTATCCACTAAATTTATTTTTTACAAACCAAAAGCTCCTGCTAAAACCCAAAACAATTTCATTAAATTTATCATGAAAATAGAGATGAAAAACCAACAATATCCATCCATCAAAAAAAAATTTCACTAAATTCATCCTGAAAATAAGGATGAAAAACCAACAATATCCATCAATCAAATAATATTTAAGCAAATTATTTTTGAGGTGCGGCGTGCAGGAGGGCGAGCAGGGGTTGAGCGCAGGAGGGCGACTGTTTGGTAGGAGCAGGGGTTGAGCGCAGGAGGGCAACTGTTTGGTAGGAGCAGGGGTTTGAGCGCAGGTGCAGAAGAGGAGCGCGAGCTAGAGCAGGCGAGCAAGAGGGCAAGCAGGGGTTGAGCGCAGGAGGGCGTTGAAGAGGAGGGCGAGCTGGAGCAGGTGAGCAGGAGGGTGAGCAGGGGTTGACCGCAGGAGGGTGAGAGGGGGTTGAGCAGCGGTGAGGAGCAGGAGCAGGAGTAGGAGCGGTGAGCAACAGCGGCGAGCAGGAGCGGGAGTTTTTGAATGCAGGGGCAGGAGCAGGAGCGGGAGCGGTGAGCAGGAGCAAGAGCAGGAGCGGTGTACTTGAGCAGGAGCAGGAGTAGGAGTAGGAGCGGGAGGGCTTGAATACAGGAGCGGGAGGGTTTGAATGTAGGAAAGAGCAGGAGCGGCGAGCAAGAGCGGGAGGTTTTGAACGCAGGAAAGAGAGCGAGCGGGAGGGTTTGAACGCAGGAGTGGGAGGTTTTGATCACATGAAAGAGAGCGAGCGAGACGTTTTGATCGCAGGAAAGAGAGCGAGCGGGAGGGTTTGTGCGCAGGAGAGGTGAGCGAGAGGTAGCAAGAGTAGGAGCGGGAGCGAGAGAACCGGGAGGAGCAGGAGCAGGGGAACCGGCAGGATCGGGTGAACGAAAGGGAGCAGGAGCAAGAGCGAGAGGGAGCAGGAGCAAGAGCGGCGAGCAAGAGCAGGTGCGGCGAGCAGGAGAACCTGGAGGAGTAGGAGCGGCGAATCCGCGGGGATTCTCCAAAGGCGAGCGGGGCATGAGGAGCGGGCTTCCCTGAGTCAGGTGATGAGATGCTAGCAGAGGGGTTTCGTCCTACAGGCTTGTTGCATCTTCTGGTCTCTTATTTTTCTTTGAGCGGGGGCGAGGTGGCTACCCATGCCACCTCTGCTCCGGTGGGTCTTCTCCTTCTCGGCGGAAGTTAGGTTTGTTCTGGCCGCGGAATATCCTTTGGAGCGTTGAGGGAACAACAGGTTTGCTCTGTTTCGTGCCACTTCTATGGATTCTTCGGTTGGTCTTTTTTGGAGACAGATGCGGTTGATTGTGGCTATGATCTTGTTTCTCGTCTGGAGTGGAGAGTTTGAGGGGGCGGGGAAGGAGTGGCTTCTTTTGCTTCTCTCTTCCTCATTTCGTGCCTCTCCTTTTATATTGGGCGGTCAGATCTTGTGATGTCTTCCGTTGCTTGTCTGCTCGGTGCTTTGGTGCGTTTTTTGCACCTTATAGATGTGTTTGCCTTGTTTTCTGGGGCAACATTGGCCTTTTGGGGCTATATTTGGTTTATGCAAATTTGTATGTGGCTCGGTCCACGTTTTTGTATATGCTTCTTGCATTTGCATTATGTAATCTTTTTTATATGAATATATTATGCATTTTCTTCTGAAAAAAAAAATAAAAATAAATAAATAAAATAAAATAAAAATTCCAATCCTTTCATTTTGTTTGTTGTCCAACTCCACTGAATGTTCATTGGGAGTCCGGATATCATAATACCTTTCTTAGAACATCGACCAGTTTTTCGTTAATGTATGCTCTTCTTCTTGTCAACAAATACTAAATGATGGGTTTATAGTTTTATAATGCCATCTTTATTCATCAGTTTGCAGTGAACAAATAACCATTAGAATAAGGAAAATCTTGAGGCTGAAAAACTCAGGTTTTTCCCTGTAACTGTCTTGGTGGTGTAGTTGTTTATCACGTTAGTCTCACACACTAAAGATTCCCAGTTCGAGTCTTGGCTCAGAAATAGTTGATGTTTAATATTTTCTCCTTCAAATTTATCACAGCAAAGGTGTCATTTATATTGGAATTGTGTTAAAGAATTTTAAATTTATTACAACAAAGGTGTCATTTATATTGGAATTTGGAATTGTGTTAAAGAATTTTAAATTAAGGTGTCATTTATATTGGAATTGGTGTTCGAGTCTTGGCTCAGACATAGTTGTTGTTTCATATTTTCTCCTTCAAATTTATTACAGCAAAGGTGTCATTTATATTGGAATTGTGTTAAAGAATTTTAAATTTATTACAACAAAGGTGTCATTTATATTGGAATTTGGAATTGTGTTAAAGAATTTTAAATTTATTACAACAAAGGTGTCATTTATATTGGAATTTGGAATTGTGTTAAAGAATTTTAAATTAAGGTGTCATTTATATTGGAATTGGGTTAAAGAATTTTAAATCTTGAATAATCAAGATGGGGATAAAATAGAATATTTTTCTTTTAGTATACGATCTAATTCATAGTATAAAAGGTAATTGATAGTATAGAAAGTATGTGAATGGTTTTTCAGTTTTTTTAGTTTGTTCATATTTTTAATTTATCAAAAAACAATTAATGAAATATGACTAATCTATTTTTTATCTTCTGGATTTTTTGCAATATTATTTTAACTTATGCAGCATTCAACATTCAAGTGTTACTATAAAATATTTTATTCCATAAATCTCATATTCAAAATTAGGCTTCACTTCATTAACACAAATTTGTTTTCAATAGAAATTGTTAAACCAGAATCTACTTTATCTTTTGGCCTGCTCCCTGTTTGCAACCAATATACTTGAACTGACTCCATAAATGTCATATAAATCATGTTCTTTTATCTCACTAACTTCTAATAGGTATTTCAAACAATATTTCAAAAGTATTACTCCATTACTCCATTACCAAATATAAGACACCATAACCAAAATCTAAAAATGTAATATAGGATCCCACAATCTCAGATCCAAACCAGAATTCTACAAAATAGCCAACCATCATGATTGCCATCATATATTTAGCATGATTGTGCCCAAGTAAATTTCAATAGTAAGTCTTAATGGTAGATTTATTAATTCTATCTAATTTAATTTTAATAAGTTTAATAATATTAATATTAATAAGTTTATTAATATTGGTATTAGTATTAATATAAATATATGATATTAATATTAATGATTAATGTTTTAATTAGATTAATATTTTAATATAAATAATATTAAATTATGCTAATTAGTTTTATTTATAAAAGCTTATTAGCATATAAATAATGGAAAATGATGTCTTAGGTGTATATCAACTATACCTTTTATGGTTGTGCTAGTTATATCTAAGATACAAAATAGATTCATTTGTATGTACTCATCTAACTTTGTTAGGCTAGAATATTCAGATTGGAGATGATTGTCACTCCGATTTTTTTTTATGTGCAATGAATATAATTAGTCTCATAAATCAACTTGAGGAGACTTAATGTAGAAAAAAAGGGTGGTAAATTATTTATTTTAAATTTCTAATTTTTACGACATTTCAAAGCTATGCAAAAAAATTAAATATGAAATTGTTTTTTTTAGTTTAGATCTAAAAACTCTATTTACAAAAAGAATAGCATTTCCATGTTAGATATATAACTTTCATATATAGAAATAGAATAAATAGTATGATCAAAATTGTTAAAGAATAAGTATAGAAATAGAATAATATTATGATCAAAATTGTTAAAGAATAAGTTTTGATAAAAAAATAAAAAAGACCTCAAACAGGAGCATCTCTTATGCTCGGCATCATTTGGTGGTGAAAATGAGGGTGATAATGTTTAGAGTTGTTTCCATTCTTATTCTTTGTTACTATTCAGGTATTATGCAACATCAGAATTCCAACTTTGAATAAACAATTAGCTTCCATATTTCTCCCCTTGTATAGGTGCTTCCAAAACAGAATTTAGAAACACAATGTGACATTTTTGTTCATCTTTTATCCATCTCATGACAACCTAATAATTAAAAACACTTGTAAACTGTTGGTTCATTTTTCATTTGCCAACAACAATAATATCTTTAAAGTCATCAATTTTACCTAATTATATGATCTCTTCCCCAATCTTTTAATAACAAATTATTCCAATTTCAATTAATCTCTATAAATAAAAATGAGATAAACATATTATTCTCCACTCTATACCAATATTAATGGCGTCATACAAATAGATTAGTGGAGCCATATAAATAATCCTAACTTATATTATGCAATATATTAATAATACAATGCATTATATTTTAGTATAATTCCTTTTTGAGCTTCAATATATTTTTTTATAACATCTCATTTATGTGGATATCATTTTTCATACAGATATATTCTTGAACCATAATTTATTATTTTTATTTTTATTGCTTTTTTAAAAGGAGAAACATCGATGAAGTTGTGACTTGGTAGGGTATATATATATATATATATGATTTCTTGGGTGTCTATATGTATGTATGTATTTATTCTAAGGGAAACCTCAAGGAATGTTTTTCCACGTTTGTAAATGTCATTTCTAGTAAACTTTTCATCATAGACTAGTGTGCTTCATCTTGGGGGATTTAAATTGAGCACCTACCAACATAAATTCAACAAATGTGCAATAAAATTGGTGAATTAATTTAGTTTCTTCATCTTCCTTTTGTTTCCTCAAATATGTGTCATTGTTATGAGCCCACAATAAGACTAGTTTTTAATAAACCACCTGCGATCAAATTCCATTTTTTGTAGACATGATGATAAGTTACTCAATTAAAAATTTGTATTTCATCACAGATAAGCCAAAGTACCAACATTATCCAAGGAGATTAATCTTTGCATCCACTTGATCATTACTTGATAGTCCCTATAAATTTGAGGTTTGAGGTTGATTTTTTAGTTGTAAGCATACATGCTTGTTTCAAAGAATATTTTTCGCAAAGTTATTTGATTCCCTACATAGGCCAGCTTCGAATTTGAATATAGGCAAGTTCTTGAGATAGATGATTCCCCCTCGCCCATAGATTTATTGTTCCCCTTGTGTTACTCCATCAAAGTATTCCCATGCAGTTGATATATTAATATCTTCAAATGCGATATTTTTGGGAGGCTTTTCATCATTGAATGCTTAAAGCTATTTAATATACTAATGTTATGAGGGACACTTTTAAACAAGTGGTGTAAGTCTATATTCAAATAAACTTGAATTCTTACCAAGATAAACATCCCAAAAATATAATCAAAGGCAAAGTTATAAATCTCTTTGTGGGCATATTTTTCACACAAAAACTCAGACATTCCTCAACTAAATTACCTTTCCAAACATCCCTAACCTATAATAATTCCAAACTCATGCCACACTCGAACATAATGCACACATTGTACAAACAAATGAGTAATTAACTCTTCATTTTCTTTGCAAAGTGCACATGGTCTAGGACTTTTCAAACATATTCTCAACAAAATATCCTACAAAACGGACTTATTTTTAAGAAGCAACCACATAAAAATGCATGTTTTCAAGAGACATTTATTTTTGAAAATTAACTTCCACTACCAATTATTGTGTTTCTCGCTCTTCCTCTATATAAAACCTTATATCCTACCTATTGAAGATTTCTTGGACTAGATGAACTCATCCTTATCCTCTTTCAATCTAACAAGATCGATCCTCATATTCATTATCCACTGCTCATATACATCCACAAACACATTTTCTACCCTCATCATTTTTGTTCTCTTCCATTCTTGTTTGAAAATTTAAGTCATTTCCAAGTCATATACCTAATTTAATTAGAACAACCCCTTTTCATGAAGAGAAACTTATTAGAATCTAGATTAGGGGCAAAAATTTGCTCAAAAATCAAAGTGCTCAGAATTAATCAAAAAATAAATGACCACATTCGTCTCGGCGATATGATCCCAGTGCAACGTGTTTCACTCAAAACGAAGCTCGTACGAGAAAGATAGAGACTTCTGTCTGTTTTGTCAAATAAGCAAAATTTTGGGTATAGGGCTAACTAGGATGTTGACTAGGCATCTGTACAACCCAGTTAACAAAAAAAATATTCCAAGAAATATTCCTTGGAATATTCCCAAAATATTTTGATAGGTTGCTCAATCGAATTTTAACAATTGTCAGCATGTTATTGGTCAAAGGCATTGAGGTGGACCAATGAGAGGCTGACATGTGGCAAGCCCGGAAGCCGCCACTTGCCCTCTCAAAGGTTAGGTAAAATTATATTGGTGAGGTCAGGGTCAAACCTGCGACCTCTCCCACACAAGCACCATGCTTTACTGCCATACCACAACAATGTTTCTTAATAAACATGGGGTGCGCTCGCTATTTGAAGAGATGACATGTGCTAGTTGGGGAAAGAGAGGGTCAACCCTCTCCACATATGACCATACACTATAAGCAGAGGTCAGCGCTAAGTGGAGTTTAATGATAATTAAACCATCCTTATCCACTAATTAACTGCATATTAACTTGGCGGCAGTTTGCCAGGTCCGACAATTCCGACATTGCTCCATTTTTGGTGGGGCTAACTGGGGTTTCTCGAGACAATAACTTCTTCATTATTCGACCAATTTTGGCTTAGAAAGAGTCATTTCTAGATAATTTATATGTTTTGAACACAATAGAAGAGGTTCCAGAGGCAGAAAAGTACTTATGTACATAATTTTTCTACGTTGAAGTTTAAGGAAGCCTAGGGCTACCAGGAGAGGAGGTCAAGCCTAGATCAACTTATGTCTAAATACAAATCTTGGATAGTCATTTTTGGGGTTTTTGGGTATTCTAAATCCAATGGAGTAGGTTGCAAATCCATTGGAGTACTGCAGGTGCATGTAATAAGAGAATTGACCATTAATCCAAAGAGGGCCTAGCCATTGAAGCAGGTCCAAGGAGATGTAGCCCAAGAGGGGTGAAATCCTTTATCAGCTTTGTGTTATGAGTTGTTTTGTTTTACTTCTCTGTAATTTACTTGGTGTATATGTGTTTTAAACAGCTAATTAACCTCATAAATTGCTCATAAAAGGCACTCAATACCTGACACATAATTCCTCGCATTTTTGTTAATTTGAGACGATCCTAAACACATTTTTTTAATACTAATGAGGGAGATTGCATAGCATTAACAAGTTTTCCCAACATTCAAATAAATTTGGTATCAGATCATTTTAACCCCGAGATGGTTTTCCAAGGTTAGCTAGAAAATTAGCTATTGGTTTTTTATTTGTGCAAGGAGAATTTAATTGTGTGCAAGTTTATGTGTGTAAGCTGAAGAAGGGAGATGCTTCTTTGTTGAAAAACTTTTTGAAGCTTTGTGACATTTTTTATGCATTACAAGTGTGATGGAAGCTTCAACAAGTGATACTTCTAATACATCTTCCTTAGCAAGACTCTTTGATTTAGAGATGTTGCAAGAGCTTATAATCATGAGAGATATGGTGCAAGAGATGAATTAAGATAGGAAGTAAAACACTACTTCAAGAGGAATTGATGGCCATGAAGGAGGAGAAGAAATAACTTCTTGAAAATATGCATGAGATGGAGATTCAACTCCATGATGCCAAGGAAACCCTAGCCAAGTATGTGCATGAAAATGAGGTATGCAATTCAATTTTATCTTCAATTTCTTCTCAAAAAAAAAAATTGGCGCTTTTAAAAGACACACTAGAGGAATAGGGTCCAAATTATTGATGAAGATGGGTTATGAAGGTAAATGGTTATGGAAACATGCACAAGGCACAGTTGAGCCAATTGTTGTTGAGGAAACACGTAGTTATTTGGGTCTTGGTTATGGATAACATGATGGAGAATGCTCCAAAGCCACACATCAAGGTGTTCCAAGAAGGACTTTCATTACATGTTCATTACCTCAAGCTTGTGAATTTTGTGTTCATGAGTAATGCAAAATTTTTATACCCACTTTGCAAGAATATGCTCATAAGAATGCAACTAGTGGAAATGGCAAACAAGAGGATGTTGAAAGCTCTAAGGTCATTGAAACCATTGTTGGTATTCTGAAGAGAGACACTGCCTCATCAAATTCACCTCCTCAAGAAGGCGACAAAGGTGAATGTGCAAGGTATAAATCTTCCTTTAATCAAGTTTCTTTTGATTATGATAAACATGGTAAATCTTCACATAAGATTTGGAGAAAATTTACATGTTCCTTTTGTGGTTTGAATAACCATACTGTTTCAAGGTATTGGAAGAGGATAGCCATACACAGGAAACTTGAAAAGAGACAAGAATCCAAAGGTCCATTGGATAATGTAAACCATGTTGAAAAAAAGATGCAATTATTTTGCACTCATTGCCATAAGCAAGGTCATCTTGTAGACAAGTGTTCGACTTTGCATCCAACAATTCATCCACGACATTTGAAGAAGGTGGAGAGAGATTTTGGAAAGAATGGAAAAGATGATTCCATAATTGATGTGGGTCAGGATGATACACGTGATGAAGTGTGGATGAAAGAAGCGTCATTGAAATGTTTTGGAAAGAGAAGGTTAGATTTCTTAACCAATCAAGGCATTGCATTTCTTTTGATAATTGATGCAAATCTTGCCTTATTGATTCATTTCCTTGTTATTTGGATGCATTTATTTTGATCCAAAATGGATCTAGAATAGACATCTAAGTATAAAAATGTTCCTCATAGAGGAAAACTTAAAGTGAAAGGATGCTCTTGGAAATAGTCCCATTTCATAGATCTCTTCATTCTGAATCTAACACAATTTGAATGGGATAAAACAGACTTTGGATGAAGAAGTTATTGAAAAAAGAATTTTTCCCAATATCCTTTGAAAAGGAGGCAATTTCTTATATCAATGGGACTTAAGAGAAATAAAGGCTTTCTATGGAAAAATCGCATCGGAAGGTTCAAAGGAGGACTTAGACCAAAGGCCTTAAGGACCCCCAATTAGTGATCTCTGATATATCATATCAGAGGTAGGCTTCCATGCAATATCGGGGACCCTAGGAGAATCGATTGCCATATGCAATGGTCGGTGATCGACGATCAGCAAAGTCAAAGGGAAGACCCTTGGGGCTGTTGCGATTGCGATATTGGACATGCGATTGCATCCGATAGAGATGCGCCGATATCGAAGATCGGCGATCGGCGAATCCCTAATACAAGGATCCAATGCTAATGTGACATGTAATTATGACTTGCGACAAAGCGCAGACTCGATGAGGTTTATGAACACGGTTGAATAATATTTGATATCCAGAATTTCGGATTTTCTGTGTATTTCTGTGTAATTGGGTTTTGGCCTTATGCAATGCGATTTGCGATGAGCGATGAAGAACACGGACCTGACAGGTTTATAGGGGTGATTCTATATTATTTGAAGTCTGGTTAAACGCTCAATAATGTGTTCTCACCAGTTTTCCCTGTGTATTGTGTTACGTGTTCGAATGCAGGCTTTCTGCAGGAGGAAGTCCAAACGGTTGGGTTTCTGGTGCCCGCCGATTCATTTCCATGAGAAACTGATTCTTTTGTGAAAACGTGTGGTTTTCCATGATGGAGGACTGTAACAAAATGGTTACACATACACAGAGAGCTCAATTGATAGGGTGAATGAAGGTTGTGGAGATTCGCTTGGAGTTCAAGCAAACCACTGATAACATAGAGACAGAGCCAAGGCCGAGAGATAGAGACAGAGCTAGAGCCAGAGTCGAGAGCCAGAGCTAGAGCCAAAGCCAAGAGCCAGAGCCAGATCTAGAGCCGAGAGCCAGAGCCAGAGCCAGAGCCAGAGCTAGAGCCAGAGCCAGAGCCGAGAGCCAGAGCCAGAGCCAGAGCCAGAGCCAAGAGCCAGAGCCAAAGCCGAGAGCTAAGAGCTAGAGACAGAGCCAGAGCCTAGAGAACAGCAAGATATCAAATGATCCAGCTGTTGTGAGTGTTTGATGTGTGTTGAACACAGAAGAAGGAGTTCTAGAGACAATACAGAATTCTAAGGGAGTTGGTGCAAGCTAGAGCTCAAGATAGCTCAGAGCGCTGATTGAAGGAATCTAGTGTAGAGAAGCCTAGATCTGTTTGTAGAGTATGGAAAACCAATGAGATATGATGGTATTCTAAACCCATAGGTTCAATTGTATACCAATGGAGTTGAGCATGGAGCTTGTGAAAGAATTCATCCATAATCCCAAAGAGCCTAATCAAGTTGACTAGAGCTCAAGGAGATGTAGCCCAAGATATTAGGGTGAACTCCATATTATATTGTTTTCTTATGTATTTGTTTATTTTCTACATTATTTTCTGTTACATGTATTTAAATATCATAATAAGCAAAAAAACTTAATGCATTAGACAGTTTAAAGGCAAACACAAGCATACACCTATTTCAAGTACTTTTAATTCCGCAAATTAACAATCATAAGCATAGATCTGGGGAATATATAAGCTTTGGAGTGGGAGAGGTTCTTGTAAACATGAAAAGAAGCCTTTAGTGCCCCATTTCATATCAAGTGGTATTAGAGCATCAAGTTGATTAACCCCACCTTCAAAGAAGACTATATCAGAGCTGGTTATATCAAAGCATCAGGTTAATTAACCCCACCTTCAAAGAAGGTGATATCAAAGTTAAGTTATACCAGAGCAAGTTGTATCATGAAGCAGGTTATATCATGAAGCAGGTTATATCATGTGCAACTGGTATCAGATCATAATGCTTGATTGACAGAGAAATCCATATGCTTGTTTGACTTGAAAGGTGTTCAAACAATAGAAATAATTTAATTTTTTTATTGTTTGTAAACTGACTGTTGTTTGAGTTTGTAGAGGTGAAAGTTATTGTTAGCTAAGTCCAGGAGAGGACAAGAAGGAAGAAGGGCTGAAGGCATTCTTCTTATCCCAAAGGACCTCAAGGCAATTCTTGAAGCACAAGAGGTTTGTTAAGGTTCTTGAATAAGCTCTTTGATTAATCTTTTTGAAGTTCTTTTCTTCATTTTCATAATGACAACTTCTACAAGTGAATTCTCAAATTCCTCCTTCATCACAAGATTCTTTGATGAATACATGAAGCAAGACTTGTTGATCGTGATGGACATGGTGAGAGAAATGTATGAGGATGGAAGGAAGAGCATCACCCTTAGAGAGGAGTTGAATTCCATGAAGGAAGAGAAGCAGTTGCTTTCTGACAAATTGTAGGAAATGGAGAGTCAACTTCATATTGTAAATATGAACCTAGAAAGGATGCATGAGTTGGAGACACATCTCTTTGTTGCCAAGGAAGCCTTATTCAAGTATCAGCTTTAAGAAGAGGTAAACAATTCCAGTTTGTCTTCAATTTCCTCTAAGAATGTTTATATTGGTTCTTTTGAAAAACATATCAGAGGCATAGGTTCCAAGTTAATGTCCAAGAGGGGCTATGAAGGAAAAGGCTTGGGAAAACATGCACAAGGTATTGTTGAGACAATAATGGTTGAGGAAAGGCCTAATTATTTGGATCTTGGCTATGGACAATATTATGGAGAAAGTTCCAAAGCTTTAATGAAGGTCATTGAAACAGTTCCAAGAAGGAGTTTCATTTCGGGTCTTCTACCTCAAGAGTGTAAATATTGTATTCATGGGGAATGCAATAGCTTGAAACATCATTTGCAGGATGCAGTTGTTCATAAGCATACACTTGAACCAAAGATTCGTGGAAACTCTGACAACCTTGAAGAGATTGATGGTGTTACAAGAGGAGCCACTTCTTCATTTGATTCACCTCCTCATGAAGGCAATAAAGGTGAAAAAGAAAGGTATAAATCTGGTTCTAAAAACATTCCTTTTGATTTTGTTCAGCATGGTAAGTTTCCATATAAGTATGGGAAAATAATTGCATGTTCCTTTTGTGGTTTGGATAACCATATTGTTTCTAGATGTTGGAATAGAATGGCCACATGCAGGAAACTTCGGAAGGAAAAGAAGCAAGAAGCCAAAGGTCCATTGGACAAGGAAATCCATGTTGTCAAGAAGTTGCACATGCATTGCACTTACTACCATAAGCAAGGACATATTGCTGCAAAATGTTGGACTCTGAATCCTACAATGCTTCCATGAAACTTGAAGAAGGTGGAAAGAGAAAATGGCAGGAATGGAAAGGAAGATCCCATGATTGATGTGTTTCAGGATGATTCACATGTTGATACTGATGTGCAGACAAAGGAAGGACCTTTGAAATGGATTAGTAAGAAATGGTTAGAGTTCTTATCCAATCAAGGTTCCATGTCTTTTGGAAATGCATCAAATCAATAGAATGAATTTCTTTGTTAATGAGATGCAAGTTTCATGGTTTTACCAAGAAGGTGAAAGGAAAAGTTGAGTAGGAGACTCACTTTATTGCTGCAACATTATATTCATTTCAGCTTCGAAAGTACATTGTGCTTAAGCAAAAGTTGAAAGGTGAAATGCATTCATAAGCATGATGTGCATGAACACAGGGATGTTGATGATTTCCTTGTATTTAAACATGTATGTGTGATTAACTTGAAGGGCTGATTACTTTGTTGTAAACATGCATGTAATATTGACTTGGGAAAAGTTGATTTGGTCTCCAAGATGGAGATAATGATGAAGTGTTTCATCTTTGAAAAAGAAATTTAGAATTCTTTTTCTACATGCTTGACTTGAAGAGTCAATTGTTTTAAAGGCATGTTTTGTTGGCTTGTTATCTAATCAATCATTTGTATGCAGATGTAAAGACATGGAGGATTTCACAAAATGTAAAATTTGTTTCTTTTGTTGGAGCAGGAGTTTAGGCCATCCAGTTGTTGTCTGTAATCATGTTGTTGTTAACAGTTGTTGTTGATAGTATGTCAAACAGGTACAAATGAAAATTTTTGTGAAGCAGATGTAACTTCACATTGGTTTGAGCCGCCTTGGATCAATAATCAAGGCAGAGAAGTTCAAACTACCTTCTATGACCTTTTCAACAGGAGTTCTGCAGGAAGTCAAGGAGGAAGACAGTTCTTCCCAGGAGGACAAGCACATCCAGGAAGGGAGTGTTCAAAGGCTTTGGTTTAGAGGCACTATACAAGGCAAGTGTATGGAGGCTAAAAGAAGACAGTGTTGTTACTCTCATCTACTATTCAGATCAGTATATCAATCTTTTGGAGTCAAAAAGCTTTTTAGTGGGAAGGTGTGATCCAAAATGGATCTAGAATAGACTTCTAAGTCTAAAAATGTTCCTCACAAAGGAAAAAATAAATTCAAAGGATGCTCTTGGAAATAGTATCACTTCATAGATCTCTTCATTCTGAATCTAACACAATTTGAATGGGCTAAAATGGACTTCAGATGAAGAATTTATTGAAAAATGAAATTTGCCCAATATCCTTTGTAAATGAGGCAATTTCTTATATAAATGGGACTTAAGAGAAATAAAGGTTTTCTATGGAAAAATTGCATCGGAATGTTCAAAGGGAGGACTTAGACCAAAGGCCTTAAGGACCCCCGATTAGCAATCTCCAATATATCGGATCGGAGGTAGGCTGTCATGCGATATCAGGGACCCTGGGCGAGCCGATTGTGATATGCGATGGTTGGTGATCAGCGATTGGCACAGTCAAAGGGAAGACCCCCCAGGCTCGTTGCGATTGCAATATGCAACATACGATTGGGGCCGATAGCGATGTGCCGATATCAAAGATCGACGATCAGTGATTGGCGAATCCCCAATACAAGGAGCCAATGCTAATGCGATGTGCCATTACAACTTGCAACAAAGCACAGAACGAATGAGGTTTATGAACACGATTGACTAATATTTAAAATTCAGAATTTCGGATTTTATGTGTATTTCTGTGTAATTGGGTTTTGGCCTTACGCAATGCAATTTGAGCAATGAAGAACATGAACCCGACAGGTTTATAGGGGTGATTCTATATTACTTGAAGTCTGGTTAAACACTCAATATTGTGTTTTCACCAGTTTTCCCTGTGTATTGCGTTATGTGTTTGAACACGAGCTTTTTGCAAGAGGAAGGTTGAACAGTTGTGTTTCCGGTGCTCGCCGGTTCATTTCCATGAGAAACTGATTCTTTTGTGAAAATGCATGGTTTTCCATGATGGAGGACTGTAACAAAATGGTTACAAATACACAGAGAGCTCAATTGACAGGGTGGTTGAAGGTTGCAGAGCACTTGGAGGTCAAGCAAACCACTAATAATACAGAACTAGAGCTAAGGCTGAGAGCCAGAGCTAGAGCCAGAGCCAAAGCCAGAGCCGGGAGCCAGAGCAAGAGCCAAAGCCAGAGCCAAAGTCGAGAGAACAACAAAGAGATCAAATGATCCAGCTGTTACAAGTGTCTGATATGTATTGAAGATAGACTAAGGAGTTCCAGAGACAATACAGAATTCTGAGGGAGTTGGTGCAAGCTAGAGCTCAAGATAGCTCAGAGTGTTGATTGAAGGAATCTAGTTCAGAGAAGCGTAGATCTGTCTGTAGAGTATGGATAGCCAGTGGGATAAGATGGTATTCTAGACCCATAGGTTCAGTTGTAAACTGATGGAGTTGAGTGTGGAGCTTGTAAAAGAATTCAACCATAATCCTAAAGAGCCTAGTCAAGTTGACTAGAGCACAAGGAGAAGTAGCCCAAGATATTAGGGTGAACTCCATATTATATTGTTGGCTTATGTGTGTTTTTATTTGATGCATTATTTACTGTTACATGTATTTAAATATTAGCATAAGCAACAGAACTTAAGGCATTAGACAATTTAAAGGAAAACACAAGCATACACCTATTTCAAGTACTTTTAATTCTGCAAATTATCATTCATAAGCATAGATTTGGGGAATATATAAGCTTTGGAGTGGGAGAGGTTCTTGTAAGCATGACAAGAAGCCTTTGGTGCCCCATTTCAGATCATATTTTCTCCTGAAAGTATGATGCATATTGTATGAAGCAAGATGTTGTAAAAATAGAGTAATGTTGACTCACTTCGATGCAACAAATATGGAAATTTGCAACTACAAATTTGTATACATGTTGCATTCTTGAACTTGCATGTTTACGCCGGAAGGTGTTCAAAAGTGGAGTATGTTGACTCACTTTATTGCAACAAATTTGGTCATTTCATCTCTTTAAGTACTTGTACATACAAATGGGATTCTTATGCTTGTGATTGTAATTATGAGAGAGTTGAGAATTGTTATACATGCATGAGATTTTGTGTGTGAACAGTGGAATTTTAATAGTTTCATTGTGCTTGAACATGCATGAGTGATTGACTTGTGTTGGTTAATTGCTTTGTTAACATGTATGTTGTCAACTTGATAATGTTGATCATTTGCACATGCATGAGTGTCAACTTCTGTGGTCGATTGATTGTTACATGTATGTTATATCAACTTGGAAGAGTTGATTTGTCTCCAAAGATGAAAGGGATATGTAATGAATTGTTTCATATGAGAATGTGGAATTCTTGTTGTAAATCGTCAAGTTGTTGTACATGTTTTTGCTTGACTTTAAAGTCAGTTGTTTGAAGAAGCATGTTTTGTCGACTTGTGTTTAGTCGATGGTTTATACACCAAGATGTAAGAGTACATGGAAATGTTCATATGATGCGACATTTGTTGCTTTGAAGAAGCAAAAGGAAGAGGTCGTCAAGTTATATTCTTGCATGAGTTTTTTTCAAGGTTAATGGTGTTTCTTGTGACAAGATGTCACAGGATTTTGGAAGGTCCACGCTTGAGCAAGAGGCTCATGATTAACCTTCATTCTCAAATCATGACATGAGCAACATGTTAATACTAGAGGATGATGGGATCAAGAAGCGAAAGTGGACAAAAATGCCAAAAAAAATTGCACCCATTGTAGACCATTTGATGTGTTGAAGCCAAGAAAGAGATGGCGAATGCATTCTTCCAGATGAGGAATTTGGAACCATGGAGGTATAAGAATGGTCATTTCTTTTCTTTTTATTACTGATATTGGAACTCATTGTTATAGTTTACTCAGATGGGCTTAACTTGGAAAATTGGTTTCCAAGGAAAAGTTTGCATCAAATGCATGTGTTGCAAAGGAGGAAAATGACTCTCAGTGGGAACGCAATCAGTCAGCTTTCCAAGCACCGAAGGATCACTTTGGTACAACAGGGTGTTTAATCAGCAAGCATCAAGCAAGTGTTGGATTGGGTCAACAATAAAAGGAGAACACTGGTTGAAGTACCAAGCCATTTGCAAGGCAAGGCATGTCAGTGAACCCATGTGGTTTTCTTGGATATTTTTCCAAGTACAATCAATTGATAAACTTGGGAAAGAGAAAAATATTCATCTCTCATCAGATAAATAGATTTTGTGGGTCAAAAATCTTGTCAGTGGGAAGGAGTGATTGGAATCTGAATTAGGGGCAAAAATTTGCTCAAAAATCAAAGTGCTCAGAATCACTCAAAAACTAAATGACCACGTCTGTCTCGATGATATGATCACAATGCAACTCGTTTAACTAAAAACAGAGCTCATATGAGAAAGATAGAGACTTTTGTCTATTTTTTCAAATAGGCAAAATTTTGGGTACAGGTCTAATTGGGACGCTGACTAGGATCAGTACATCCCATTCATCAAAACGAATATTCTAAGAAATATTCCTTAGAATATTCTTGGAATATTCTAACAAGTGGCTTAATCGAATTTTGAAAGTTTTCAGCATGTTATTGGTCAAAGGCATTGAGGTAGACCAATGAGAGGCAACGTGGCAAGTCTGGAGGCCGCCACATGCCCTCTCAAAGGGTGGGTAAAATTATAGTGGGGAGCCCGGAGTCAAACTCGCGACCTTGCCCACACAAGCGCCATTATTTACTGCCATACCACAAAATTTTTTCTTAATAAACATGGGGTGTGCTTTCTATTTGAAGAGATGGTACATGGCAGTTGGGGAAACAGAGGGCCAACTTCGCAGGCCAACCCTCTCCACATATGACCATACATCGTGACCGGAGGTCAGCGCTACGCACTAAGTGGAGTTTAATGATAATTAACCCATGATTATCCAATAATTAACTACGAATTAAATTGGCGACAATTTGGCAAGTCCGACAAATTCAGCATTGCTCCATTTTGGCTGGGCTAACAAAAGTTTCTCCAAATTTGGTGGAGTTTTCCTAGGGAAAACTGAAGATACTGTAACTTCTTCATTATTCAACCAATTTTGGCTCAAAAAGAGTCATTCCTAGATGATTTCGATGCTATGAACACAATGGAATAGGTTTCAGAGGCAGAAAGACACTTTTATACGTGATTTTCTACGTTGAAGTTTAAGGAAGCTTAGGGCCACCAAGATAGGAGGTCAAGCCTAGATCATCTGAACTCCGATTGTAGAGCTTGGATAGTCATTTTTGGGGTTTTGGGGTCTTATGAATCCAATGGAGTAGGTTTCAAAGCCATTAGAGCATTTCAGGTGCATGTAATCATAGAATTGGCCATTAATCCAAAGAGGGCATAACCATTAAAGCAGGTCCAATGAGATGTAGCCTAGGAGGGGTGAACTCCTTTATCAAATTTTTGTTATGAGTTGTTGTGTTTTACTTCTCTCCAGCTTACTTGTTGTATATGTGTTTTAAACAACTAATTAACCTCATAAATTTCTCATAAAATACACTCAATACTTGACATGTAATTCCTCACATTTTAGTTAATTTGATACGATCATAAACACATTTTTTTTAATACTGATGAGGGAACTTGCATAGCATTAACAAGTTTTCCCAACATTTAGATCAAAAACACTAATAATTTTAGGGAGCCTATACTTCAATCTATTGCCTACTCAAGGATCTTCCCCAATTCTCATCTTTTGTCCATTTCCAACTTTTCACACTAACCAATGAGATATCAAGATGAAAGCTAAAACCACAACCTTATACAATTGGGGGATTTTGTCAAGTCTTTGTAAGCTTCCTAATCCACTCACCCATCATTTCTATGCTATATGCTTCAAATTAACCACTTGACATGACAATTTATTACTAATTACTAACCCCCACATAATTCTTGATTCTAAATATTTTACAAATCGATGGGTATTCTTTAGTCCATGACCTCCATTCTCCTTGAAAATAACTATTCTCTTCCATTTTATGAGTGGAATCCCCTTTTTTCTCTATCTCTAACCATAAAGATCTAAACTAATTCACCTTAAATATTTTAAGATCCCTTTAGGAATGAAACCTAAAGATATCCAATTTACTAGCCATGGCTTCTAACACTAATTTCATCAATATGAACCTCCCCCCTTGGATAATATCAATTGCACCACATTGAAAACCTCATAATTTTTTGTAGCTACTCTTTCTAAATATCCATTGAATTTAACATCATTAATTTACTTCATCATATTCTCTTTGTAACACCCTCCTCCCACATCTAACCAAGCAACCAACCAGTCAGGGTAAAGGTGTGACGAGGGGCCACTATGATATCATTCAACCTCCTAAGTCACATTAAGGGAGTGGAACCGACAAAAACACACCATACAGACATTGAGTATTAGCTACAGGACCCTCAGGAGACATGCCAGCCACTCAGACAACATGTCCTTGGGTCCCATTGATGTTCTAGATCTCTTAGGCCACATTCTCTCTCATGCTATGGGAAAGGGAGCAACCAAAAAACCCAAATTTTCCCTCATAGGCTTTCTTGCCAGCAACCAGAGACCAAAGTTGCCAGTGCATTCTAGAGACTCCAGAATTTGAGCCACTTTTTCAGGTCCAGAGCCCAGGTCACTGCCCAGAATTGAACCATCTCTTGAAATCAGTAAAATAACATGGAAATGACAGTATTAAAGAAAATACTTGTTTAAGACATTGACTAAACCCCTCCTAGCCATGACAGGCATTTCATCAAACATATTGCAAATGTGTAATCTACAAGTGTAATTAACAATTCTAAGCATAGGGGTCTCATACTTAGCTGAGAATCGCTACGAACCATTGGTGCCTCAACACATCAACTGCCATTCCATCCATTAGGTGATCGATACATTGATCATTCAATTACGAGAAGAAACATGATGAGAACCACACATGGTTGTTGTCATAAAACACATACATAACCAGCATAATAACAGTAGAAATACTCTTGAAAGTACAACCATGTAGACCACATACAATCCATAAAAATAATCATAGAAATACAAGGAGAAATAATCTTCCATTAATGACACAAAATCAATACCCGAGATGGGACTTCCACATTCGACCCGACTGTAGAATGGTTAAGCCAAATATCTTTTCAGTCATTCACCCCTATGCCATATTCCAAGCATGAATGTAGGATCTCATATAACACATCAATCAAAACTCATATAGGGCTTCTAGAGGCCATCCACCTCAACCCATCAAATAGTGATTCCACCTCAAGGCCGAACATCACAAAACCATCATCAAATCGGTCTCTATCTCTAGCCATCCAAGGCTTCAGAGTGTTTGTTCCAATCAAGGCTTGAGGACTAGTAACTCGACCCATAGCTACCGCTGAGCTCCAAACTATTTCTCCAACCAAGGCTACAGGACTAGTAACTCAACCCACCAAGGGCTTCAGAGTGTTTTTCCAACCAAGGCTACGTGACTAGTAACTCAACCCAAGTTGTTACAGGACTCCAAAGAATTTTTCTAACCAAGGCTATGAGAACTAGTAATTCAACCCAAGCTAAGTAAACATGAGAACCAACCAAAAACAAACAATGAAAGTAAACCCACAATCACCATGGCTATCCAAGAAATGGCAAGGCTAGTTAATCCACTATCAATCCAGGCAATCCTCCATGCCAATGACAAATCACAACCAAAAAACCACATGCATGTGCCATGCATGCCAAAACTAGTGAAGGAAACATACATGCAACTTGGTACCTACAAGAAAATTTGATGTAGTTGTTGATCATGATGCCTTCTTGCGCTTTCCTATTCTTCATTTGCCTTATTGCTCCAAAGAATCTAAGTATGCCACACCCACCAAGAGTGATCCAAGAAAACTCTAAATAACGAGAGAGCTCCAAAATTGAACTAACAAAAGGTTACCAAGTGATCCTCTAAAGCCTTTTTATGAATGAGACCTCTATTTTCTTTATTTTACATTATTTTCCTTCTTTTTCCTCCTCACATGCAACATGTAACCTTTCACCTCCTTTTTCTCCTAATTTCCATTATTTTTCATAAATAATTGTGCCAAAAATGTCATTTTTCCTTTCCAAAGCCTTAGCCATTGCCTTTGCCAATTTTCTTAGCCATAAACAATCACAAGTGATCCCCCTCACTAGGATTTTTCCCAACATTCAGCTTGGAATAAGTGTCTCATCATCCGTGGCTATTATTTTTTCTTTATGTACTTTTATTACATGGAATTTTCACCAAGGTTGTTATATAACCCTCCCCCTTAGGGGAAAACCTTCGTCAGCGTTGAACAACACCTATAGCCAAAAAACTGATGTAAGAAAAATATATATTGCTAATGAAGCTTTATAACTTAGCTCAATGCAGTATTTACAATGATCACCATGTTGAAAACAAACCAGCATAACAACATAATAACATGACATCATATCATCATATTGCATAGTGGAGCTTTATAACACAACTCGTGGTAGTATTTACATCCATATACATACGTACATAAACAAACATCATCAAAACATATACTAAAACATATACCAAAGCATATACCAAAATACCAAGCCAAAATTTCTTTGCCTCAACCGAAAAATAAGGAACGATACATAGCCCTCATCTGATCCGTCGTCTCCCATGTAGCTTCATCAAGCCCAAAGTGCTTCCATTGCACCTTAACTTGTTTGATTGCTCGGTTTCAGAGCATGATCACCTTTTTATGCAATATACACTGAGGCTCCAATTGGAATTCTCCATCTAGTTCCACCTGCAATACAGACCAGTCAGTCACATGATCAATCCTTAACATACATCTTAAGAAAAGATACATGGAATACATTATGGACTTTCACCGTCGAAGGCAATGCAAGTCGATAGGCTACTAGCCCAATACTCTCAATGATACTGAAGGGTCCACAAAACTGTGGTGCCATCTTGGCACAAGATCCAATCCGCAAGGATCTCTTCTTCAGTTTGATGTAAAAGTACACATGTTCCTCAACCTGGAATTCCTTGAACAACCTGTTCCTATCTACACAACTCTTTTCTTGTCCTGTGTTGCCTATAGATTCTTCTTGATTACCTGCATTTCTTGTTCCATGTCTTCCAGCATATCTGGTCCAATCAACACCATGTTAATCAAATCACTCCAACTAATGGGAGTGTTACAACTCTACCCATACAATGCCTCAAAAGGACTCATCCTTAATCATTCTTGATAATTGTTGTTGTACGTGAACTCAACCAATGGAAGGTAATCTTCCCACGTTTGTTGTTGATGCATCACATTCTTTCACAACATGTCCTCTAATATCCTTTTGACTCTCTTTGTATGTCTATCATTCTACAAATGATAAGCTATGTTGAAGGTCAACTCTGTACCCAAACCTGCAAACAACTCCTTCCAAAACTTGGAAGTGAACTACGCATCCTTGTCTAACACAATATTCTTTGGAACATCATGCATCTGACCACATCTATGATGAATACCTATGCTACATCGCTAGCTGAGAATGTAGACTTGACCATAATGAAGTGTGCAACCTTTAACAACCTGTCCACAATGACCATGATGGAATCATGTTGTCTCATTGTCTTCGGAAAACCTGTAATTAAGTTCATGGAAATGACCTCCCATTTCCACTCTGGAATCATGATTGGTTGTAGCAGTCCACCTAGATGTTTACACTCTGCTTTCACTCGCTGACAATCGAAACATCTAGCCACGAACTATGTTACATCTGTAGAAATTCTCGTTGTAGATCACTAGATAATGCAATATACTAAAGCAAAATACTATATCTACTTCTACGAAAAACTTTTGGTAGCTTAATCGATTTTGAGCAAGATCAAAAAGAACACATATAACAGAGAATAAGAAGTCAATCACACATGAACACAGAAGAATACTCTGGGGAAAGCCTCAGCTAAAAACCTCGCTATCTGTATTACATACAAGTGGAAATATCTCTGGATTACACAAATCTTTAGCTCACAAGTTATTCAGCTCTCAGTACAATCCCTCGCTACTGCTCATAGACTAAATAGACACAACATATGCATTCCTTTAGTCCTCCAAACCTCCTATTTCATTGTGCAATTTCTCCTAGGTCCTCTGGCTGCCACCTGTGTGAAATATCCTCTCACACAAAACATTGTCCTCAGACTAAACTGTGCAATCCTTAAGGAATGAATTCCTTCTGTATGCAAGAGATATCCTCAAGGGAATATTCCTGCAACTGATAGTACACTATCCCATCCTTTGATCTCAACTAGGTCTCTGACTGAACTGACATGCATGAGTTATTTATGAGAGAATATTCAGTTATCTGAAGTACACTAGTTACATGCATGCATGCATTAACTAACTGAACTCACAATCAGTTCCACAAACTGTTGGAACTAATCTAACTAGACTTAACTCAATTAACTGAGCTAAATAATTATAACTCAAAGTACAACCCATCTTGATCTCCTTAATTAAGGGATAACTTCCTCAATCAAAGGGATAACTGTTGCATGTCTTCAGATAGACTTCATGTTTGATTTTCTCCAACTAATTAACTCAAGATGAATTAATTAATTGTTTTTCAAATAGCTGCTAAGATCAAATTCAAATTTTAATTCTTAATTTTAGTTCAAGGACTAACTAAAATTGGAATGTATCCCAAAATTATATTTATAGGAATGTTATTTTTAGCATTTCTTGTTGTTATTTTCAACAACATCTCTCTTCAAATTCAGCCAATAGTAAAATCTCTTCACTACAATTAATGGCTTCTGATAACATGGGTGATCTTAATAAGGTTTCACATGAAACTCCCTCAATATCACCTTCTTTATATCATTGTTATCCGATCCATATATCCTGTCTCGCAACCTAACCAATCCACCTGCCACAAGACAATAATACATACCCTGTGCATCTACACTTGTACTTGTACTTCCACATGTGCCTGTACCACTACCTATACATGTACAGGTGTAATTAATATTTCTAAGAATAGAGGTCTCATACTTAGCTGATAATCGTTAAGAACTATTGATGCCTCAACACATCAACTGTCATTCCATCCATTAGATTATAGATACATTAGTCATTCAATTATGAGAAAAAACATGATGAGAGCCACACATGGCTATTGTCATAAAACACATACATAACTAGCATAATAGCAGCGAAGATACTCATTAAAATATATCCATATAGACCACATACAATCCATAAAAATGCTCATATAAATACACGGAGAAATAACCTTTCATTTGATGCAAAATCCAAACCTGGGATGGGACTTCCACATTCCACCTGAGAGTAGAATGGTTGAGCCAAATCTCTCTTCAATCATTTCCCCCCCGTGCCATATTCCAAGCATGAATGTGGGATCTCATAGAACACATCAATCCAAACTCATCCAGAGCTTCAAGAGGCCATCCACCTCAACCCATCAAATAGTGATTCCACCTCACGGTCGGACATCACAAAGTCGTCATCACATCGATCTCTATCCAAGTCGTCCAGGGCTTCAAAGCATTTGTTCCAACCAAGGCTCTAGGACTAGTAACTCAACCCAGTCGTCGAGCTCTAAAGTATTTGTCCAACCAAGACTCCAGGACTAGTAACTCAACCCACCAAGGGCTTTAGAGCGTTTGTCCAACCAAGGCTACGGGACTAGTAACTCAACCCAAGTTGTTACAGTGCTCCAGAACGTTTGTCCAACCAAGGCTACGGGAACTAGTAACTCAACCCAAGCTAAAGAAAGATGAGAACCAACCAAAAATAAACAATGAAAGTAAACCCAAAATCACCATGGCTATCTAGGAAATGGAAAGGCTAGGAAATCCACTATCAATCTAGCAAATCCTCCATGTCAATGACAGATTGCTACCAAGAAACCACATGCATGCAAAAACTAGTGAAGGAAACATACATGCAACTCAATACCTGCAAGAAAATATGATGTAGTTGTTAATCATGATGCCTTCATGCGCTTTCCTGCTCTAACTTTGCCTTCTTGCTCCAAGAATCCAAGTATGCCACACCCACCAAGAGTGATCCAAGAAAACTCTAAGTCTCCAAGAGTATGAGAGAGAGAGAGAGAGAGAGAATAATGAGAGAGATCCAAAACTGAATTGACAAAAGTTACTAATTGATTCCTTGAAGCCTTTTTATGAATGAGGCCTCTGTTTTCTTCATTTTCCATTATTTTCCTTCATTTTCCTCCTCACATGCAACTTGTGACCTTTCACCTCCTTTTTCTCCTAATTTCCATTATTTTCATAAATAATTGTGCCAAAGTTGCCATTTTTCCTTTCCAATTCCTTAGCCATTTCCTTTGCCAATTTCCTTAGCCATAAACAATCACAAGTGATCCCCATCACTAGGATTTTGCGCAACATTCAGCTTGGAATAAGTGTCCCATCATCTCTGGTTATTATTTTTCCCTTATTTATTTTTATTACATGGAATTTTCACCAAGGTTGTTACACTTTTTTTTCAAGCCTTTAATAGTATTTATCCTCTTGGTTGAACTTTCACCTTGCATTGTGGTTGATAGAGGAGTAGCACTTCTTGCCTCTACCTCATCATGCTCTTCAACAATTGTATTTAAATTCTCTTTGGCACCACTTTGGTTTATCTCCTCATTTGACGTGTGTTCTAATTAGGAATCCCTATTCACTTACCTTCTTCTCTTTTTATGCGATCAACATAACTCTCTTTTTCCATAATTATAGAAACTTGTAGAAGAATAACATAAGCATAAAAACAATAGAAAACCAACGATAAAGACACAAAATATATAAATATACAAATATTATAGAGTGTAATTGAAGAAGATACAATGCCAAACATATATAAAGTGTCAATACCTAGATTGAAATATATAAATAATCAATGCGTACGATTGATATAATGTCAATACTTGCACTAAACATATCTACGAGGGAGTATTGAATGTGATCTATTGAGTGGTTTGGAATTGTGAAATGTAAAATTGTTGCATCCAAAATAATAGATGTTGATTTATTGTATTCAACTATGAGTTTTGATTGGTGAATTGTCATTTTTATGGATATTTAATTTTTAAATATGTCTAGGATTAATTTGATAATGATCCAATAACTAGGGAATTCCCCTCATTGATCTTTATTCTTACAACATGTTTAATGGACACAGGGGATTCATAATGAGTTGGACATCATACATTGCACTATAGATTATATTATTAGGGATAGATTGTTGATCACACTTATATGTGAATTTTCTCATAATATTTTGACACTATAAGAAATTGATATACTTATTGAAGAGATACTTATTTAAATATATATATATATATATATATATATATATTATATATAGATAACACTTCAATGTGGTTGCTAAATAACATATATTATTTATACTAGAAAAATGAAAGTGTCTTATTAATATAATATTTTTTTAATTTAATATTCAGAAAATGAACATAAAAAAGACCAAAACCCTTCACCAAACTTACTTGTTGATAAATGTAATAAATTAAACGGAAAATAACCCTGAAATGAAAAAAGGAAAAAAAACAAAACAAAACAAAAACCTACTTGTTGATCAATGTAATAGATTAAGCTTTTCGTGAACTCTTGTATAAAAAGCTCTTACACTAGTATGAGAAGCATTGATAGTGTAAAAAAAAGACTACCATGAGAAGCACTAATGGTGTAAAAAAAGACCCTCACCTAATCTCACCCCATTGATATAAATATACCTTTTACCATCATACTCACTTATAAATAAAACTTTTTAATCAAGTTATTCTTTATCCAATACCAAATCCTTCTTGAAACAAGACTACCATGGTTGTGAGGATAGAAAAGCATGTTTTCCTTCTTGAAACAAGACTACCATGCTTGTGATGATAGAAAAGCATGTTTTTTCTAATTTCAAAGGAATTTGCATGTGACCTTAAGTGTCTAATATTGGTATTGGAACATATTCGTTAAATTATAAAAAAATTGCATAACAATGGATGAAATAATGCTCATCTATTATATTCATTGATAAGTTGGTATGTGAGTAAAGATTCTTAGAATTTCAAATAAAATCTTATCACTATTTTTAAGGTGTTTTATATTCAATTTAAATTAAAGAAAGTCCAGGTTAATTTTATAAACTATAAAATTATAGAAAAAAAATTCAATTTTTATGAATGATAAATTATTATTGAATTATTATTTTTTAAATAAAATAAAGTATAATAATAATTATTTGAATAAATTTTATTAGATATATTTTCTATTTATACAAGTATATTATTTTAGAATAAAGTGTAAAGAATTTTAATTTAATTATTGATAATGGATGGTAGGGATTTACTTTATGGAGTATTTTAGAATATTTTTTAGCAATAGTTATATATTAAAAGTTGAAAGTATCTTAAAAGTAGGTTATGCTTTTTTTGCCTTTTTAATTTAATTAATTAATTAAAGAAAATGTTATGTGACTATTTATGTTGTGAACATGAGTTATGGTCTTTTGGGTTGTAGATTAAATTAATTAATTAAAGAAGATGTCATGTGAACATTTGTGGTGTGAACCTGAGTTATGGTTTTTTGGGTTGTAGTATTAGTAAGCCATGGTATTGTAACAAAGCCTATATGGTAAGGTGTGGTCTTGTTATATGTTTTTTTTGTAAGCTTGGCAGTGCCTTTCTATTCCATTTTCGAAAACCAACAACCAAGTTTTACATCCAAATCCATTAAGATCAAATGGCCTCGACTTGTACATTGGGAAACCAAGTCTATTGGTCATCTAACTGCATTATAAGTTGTCCAAAACTTAAAAAGTCTAAAATTGTCTGACATCACTATATATGTCTACATCACTATATATATCTGATTGTCTTTAATCTTCCTATTAACTATATAACTATACATCAAAATCTCTAGAACCATCATATTAACATTTCAAAATTAAAAAGAAGAATGTAGATTATCATATTACTCATCAAATGAGTCTATGGGCGTCGGGTATTTGGTGCTGGAACCCGGTAGTTCCCTCTGAGGGAGTCATGGAATGTGTTTATCTATGCAACTGAGGTGGGCTTGGATCTGTCTTTGGATGAGTTGAAATTCCTTATGTATCTCTTGCAAGTCTATTTCAGTCTTAGATCAACGGACAGAGGAAGCCATCATTGTTTTTGCCACAATATTTTTCATTATCTAATTTAAGTAGATTGTCCGTTGAAATTGGGTATACCGACCTCTAAAATGGCCTGGGTCCTGAACTACAGTCTGTCATTCCTCCATGTCCAGATCAATATTCTTTGCATGCCGAATAAATTTTCCTCCCACCCAGAGATCAATGGTTGAACTTGTGTGGAGGTGTTAACCTGGAAAGCATGTGTGGCTTCATGGGTCAGGCTTAAGATACTGCGGCACTATCTTCCCTTAGTATGTTGGGGTTGGGACTATTGACCCACCTATCTTACTCCATTGTTTCGATTCCTGCCTCGGCCTCATCGGCCTGAGTTCCCACCGCATGTGGAGGGTCGTGCCATGGTATTAGAGAACAAACCGCTCAGGTGTCGTTGAGCCCGAAAACTAAAAATTCACAGCGTTTCCGTCCAGGAATTCATCCGAACTGGAGACCAACTCGCAGGAAGACAACCTGACATGGAAAACTTACAGCACCGGGAGAAGAGCAACCATGTAAAAGGTAATATAATACAAAAGGAGAATAAGCAATAAACCCATGCAACTGAGCTTTTCTCACTGGTTTAACACGACCTCGACAAAGCGGGCCATCAACAATCACCCTTTGAGCATAAAGTCCCTTTGAAACAAGGGTTATTATCCAATCGTGGAAATTCATCTTCAAATTGGCCCATGACAGTCAAAGCATAAGATTTAATACAGAGAGAACAACTTAATGAAAAACTTTGGAGTTGTCTATAATGCGACTTTTTGGAGATTCCGGTGACGGAATCCGGCGAAAGAAATGAGGTTAAATCTTGATTTTTAAGCAGTTAAAAATGGTTTTTTAACTGCATATTTGGATTCAGCACCCTGAAAAACCCCTGAGAGCCATTGATTGTGCAGAAACTAGCTATCAAACTTGGAATTCCAATGAATTGCTGCCGGATTTTGACCGGAAAAATCCGCCAAAAAAACTTTCAAAAAGTCACTTTATAGACTACTGCAAAAACTTTTATGTGCATAATATTGACCAAAACCCCATGTAAATTCTCGGTATGCACAAACCTCAACGATAGCATAATACCATAAGAAAGCGACAAAATACAGAGATAGATTGTCCACTATCCACATAATACATACTTTCCCTCCAAAATTCTAATACATACTTTCCCTCCAAAATTCTAGGGGGGTTTCGTGAGTATCCCACAATACCATCATAGCAACAGCCATCCGGCTAGTTAAGAGGAGGCAAGAGAGCATAGTGATAAGGGAAAGATTTGGGTGAGCGAGAAGAACATACTCACAACCACTGTTTGCAGACTGTGGAGCATAATCGAGCGGAAGCAAATTGTTCACGAGCACCCTTGAAACTTCTGAACAACAACTAACAACTACACCAAACTCGTATGAGTTCTGAGAACCATACTACAAAGCGGTTTCCTTTAACCAAACCTTACACCAGAGGGTGTGATATGGTTGATATCACACCGATTCTTTGCCACATTTCACATGCAACGAATTAAATAAGGTGATCATCAACTGAGCTATGTCTCATTTTGTTATATGTTTTTTTAAATGTATATATGTTTAACTTATATATTTTTATAATTAATAGTATAATAATAATTTAAAATAGAATTATAATTATTTTGATAGGGATGTGTATTTTGAATTAGTGTTTTTTGAATTTTAATTTAATTGTCAGTAATTATGTGGATAATAGATATTTAACTTCCATGGAATTTCATAATATTTTTAATAGTAATAGTCATAGATCAAATGTTGAGATTTATCTCAAAAGTAGTTATGTCATTTTTATTGTTTAAATTAAATTGATTAATTAAAAAAATTGTCATGAGCATGTGTCATATGAGCATGAGTTATGGTTTTTTTGGGTGAATTAATAAACCATGGTATTAATCTATAACATTGTAAGAAAGACTATTTACACATTAAGAATCTCCATGATAAAGAAGGGCGAATCTCCACTGTTATGAATCTTGTTACATATATGTTAACTCTTATATTGAATTTTTTAAATAATACTAATAATAAAGTAGTTATAATTTAGTTAATTCTATGATTTTTTTAAATCTTGAGAAGGTGAGATGTATAATGAAGTAAGCATTTTAATGTTTAATATGGATTGATGTCTATAGTCTTTTGTCAACCATTTACTTTATATGGATGTACCAGTTTTATAAGAGTTGACCAAAACCCTCTGCATTTTAAATCAAAACCATCTTATTAAAAAAAAACTCCATCTAATTAAATACAATTTCTATTTTAATTTCCAAATTAATAAAATTCCTACAAAACTAACCACCTTCATATATACTTCCACACTAAACTCTCCATTACCAATAACTAAACCATATCACTTTATTTATTTAAAAATATAAATTATATTTTTTAAATTAAAAAATAATAATAATAATAAAATTTCCATTTTCCATCCCTGGAAACCTTTTAAAAACATGTTAGAAATTAATGAGATCCCCTGCTATTACAAACTTTCATATATAAATGAATATAATGGATGAAAATAGAAACTTAAACTCACCAAATAAATTTATTTTGTCGAGACCAAAAACTCCTACTAAAACCCAAATCTGTTTCACTAAATTTATCATTTAAAACAGGAAAACAAAACCAACAATATCCATGAATGAAATAATCTTGAGCAAATTATTTTCATCAAAGGGCGATATGTGAAATGTCAAAGTTTACATTTTGTTCGCTGTCAAACTTGAAAGAATGTTCATCGGGCGTATCGATATCATAGTATCTTTCCAAGAACATCGACCAGTGTCCATTAATGTCTACTCTTCTCCGTGTAAATATAGTGAAATACTTAAAGATGTCGATCTCTGTTCCTCAATTCAATTCAATTCCTAAGCAAGGAAAAATCACAACTTACCTGATTCTTCAGATTTAATGGCTACTCTGCTTCTTAAATTAAGAAAGCTTTTAGAGAGACCAATAACCCTAAATTCAAAGATTCCAGCACTTTTCGCCCCAATGTCCTCATTGTTCTCTGGAACATTTGCTTTTAGACCTGAACAACAAATCTTCAACACAGTTTTTTCCAAGAAAATTCAACGTTCTTGCTTTCGTTTTCATTCATGTCTTTCTGTTTTCAACTGTTCAAATGAAGTGCTATGAAACGGGAGAATAATATACCCAGCTATACTGACAGCCTCTGTCGATATCATAGTATCTTTCCAAGAACATCGACCAGTGTTCCATTAATGTCTACTCTTCTCCATGTAAATATAGTGAAATACTTAAAGATGTCGATCTCTGTTCCTCAATTCAATTCAATTCCTAAGCAAGGAAAAATCACAACTTACCTGATTCTTCAAATTTAATGGCTACTCTGCTTCTTAAATTAAGAAAGCTTTTAGAGAGGCCAATAACCCTAAATTCAAAGATTCCAGCACTTTTCGCCCCCAATGTCCTCATTTTTCTCTGGAACATTTGCTTTTAAACCTGAACACACAAATCTTCAACACAGTTTTTTCCAAAGAAAATTCAACGTTCTTGCTTTCGTTTTCATTCATGTCTTTCTGTTTTCAACTGTTCAAATGAAGTGCTATGAAACGGGAGAATAATATACACAGCTATACTGGCAGCCTCTGCTTCTGCGTCTTTGAAAGCTTCACTTATATGAAAGAGCTGCTTACTAAATGCGTGCAGAGCCTAAAACTCTGACCTGCAGTACCTCCCGCTCGTTTACAGAACTCTGACCTTTAATGAGAGTTGAATGATTTGAACTCATGACGTCAAAGGACCTCTTAATTACATAACCAAACTACAGTAGATGCTTTCAATGAGAGTTGAACTCATGACCTCCCCCTTACTAAACGGGTGCTCTAACCAACTGAGCTATGAAAGCGTATTCATTACTAGGTTAATAACATCTCAGATGAAACCTATTAAGATGCATGTATTCATCTAACCCGGTCAGTCGAAAACAAAGGCAGAATATTCAGATTGGCGATGATTGACATTTGTATAATTTGTTATGTTCAATGAATATAATGCTTCTCACAAATCAACTCGAGGAGATTTAATGTTGAAAAGGGGGTCTTTAATTATGGAAATGTAAGTTATCTATTTTATTTTTTATTAATAAAAATTTGTAATTTCATTATATTTTTAATAGGAAAATGTTATTAATTTTTTTTTACATATTTTCCTTTAATATATTTCAAAATTGTGTTAAAAATTTTCAGATATGAAATTATTTTCATTGCATTTAAAAACTCTGATTTTCATGGGATCACTTTTCTATATTAAAAATATGGCTTTAATATATAGACATAGAATAAATACTATCAACAAGATTGTTAAAGAAAAAGTTTTGATTAAACATAAAAAATGTCGCAAATAAGAGTATTTCTTTTTCTCACCATTACTTCTTGAAAATGGGGTGATAATATTTGGAAATTGTCTTTTCATATTCTTTGTTACCATCTAGGTACCACGCTATATCAAAATTCCAATTTTGAATAAACCGTTAGCTTCCATAGGTGATTATATTTCGAAATCGTCTCATTCATATTCTTTGTTACCATCTAGGTATCACGCTACATCAAAATTCCAGCTTTGAATAAACCATTAGCTTCCATATTTCTCTCTTTGTACACATGCAAAAGAGCAATAAAAAACGCTCAAATTTTTTACTTATTCCAAGACAGGATTTAGAAACACGTTGTGACATCTTTGTTCATCTTTTATCCATTTGATGACAATAGAAGAATCACCAAATACTTGTAAACTATCAATTCCTTTTTCATTTATGAGAAACAACACTAGTTTTAGTGCCATCACTTTTACACAATTATTTGATCCCTCCCCTAATCCTGTGCTAAACTTAATGGAATGATTAACTATAAAGAAAAATGCCTTCCTCTTCATCTACAATAGGATCCCCTTGTGGCGCTTCATAAAAAAAACCTAGACAAAACTCTTATGAGTTTGTCACTACCATCATTGAGTTTGCTTTGTTATCCTATTAAGAAATTAATGCAATTAAGGCATAACAACTACAAAAAACCTATAACTAGATATATAAAGTACACGCATTAAATTGTTTAATCTATATATATATATATATGGTCAAGATAGTAACTCCCTTCACAAAAACAAGTATGTATGTAGCTGATACAACTACGAGGCTCGAGTGAGCCTCCATGTGCCCTATGCCAATCAAATTGTATTGCAGTGAAAAATGGTCCAACCCCTCCTACAACATCAACTATTGGTGGCTCCTGGTGCGACGACGCTACCAAGATGCCATGTTGCACTAGTGTGTGAATCAATGTGGCTTTTGTTGTCTGGATTTCCATAATGTTATACATTACTAGAGGATATTGGGCAGGGACATTAGGCCTTCGTCTATGTGGACAACGACCTATTGTTGTGCTACACCTAACATTTTGTATATCTTGTGCAGACCCACAACGCCTTGTAAATATCCCATATCAAAGTAGGTGGCATGGAGTCCTAGTTGAAACTCTACCCATAACCTCCTCAAGAAATATAAAGGTACCTCCCTATTATTACAAGGAGGTTTATCAAATACCATAAACCACCTATCCATCTAAGGGTCTCGAAATGGTTGATAGGTGCACCTATCCATAAAAGTGTGTTTTTAGTTTATTAGTAAATGTCGGTTGTTTCTAGATTCAACAAACAAAGAAGTAATGTTATGGTCTCTCATTTCGTCTTAATATACCAATTCTATAATGTTTATATATTCTAGCCCCGCAATCAGAAATTGTGGTTAATTGTATTTGGGCATTAAAGATGAATGATACAATTGAGTTTAATGAACCTACTCTCTAATGTTTTGGAGATATTGTATTAGTGACCTCAAAGTAGTTAAGGATGCATTGATTTCATCATTTGGATTTATTGGTTCTTTGTTCAAGTTTGTTGCTCTAAATTTTGGTTTGGTGATTGTTGGTTTGGATTCTGATAAGGTTCCATATTAATCAATTTCTGTGCAATTAAATATAGTGACTGTGTTTAGGGTATTATTTACGTATTTTTTCATATTGAAAACCAAATTTTAAAAAAATACCATTAGAATTCTTACTCCACAAACAAGGTATGGTTTAGATTTGGTGCTCAACGTTGTTCGACAATCAAAATTTTAGCTTAATATCTCCTAAAAATTCACTACGCAATCCCAATATGGTAAAAAATGGGGCCACAAATGCATAAAAATGAATCTCGCTGGGAACACATGCACATTCCTAAGACCACATGTTCGTCCCTAAGCCATGCTAAGATGTCAACTTGACTAGTGTCCTGGTTGGTAGTTCAGGCCTTATCGAACCTAGACGCCAAGGAACATGTGCGCATTCCTAGAAATGTGCATGCATTCTTGTGGGTGCATGTTCTTGATGGCCCCATTTCCACGTTTGAGGTCATCATCTTCTTGTGAGCACATTAAATGATTACTTGTTTGTGTCTATATTGAACCTTAATATTCACTGATACAAAACGTTAGAGGGTAGTTGGTAAACACAATTATGCCCACATAACTACTTCATCCGCAAGGGTATAAATGGGATATTAAATCATTACAACTAGTTAAGATGGTGGTGAGAGAATTAGTGGCACTCATACATGACACTCCTATTCGAATTTTTTTGAAATGTCCTCTCTAACTAGGAAGGAAGTTGTGCAAGCCCTATTAACGATGGTTGTTTTGAATTCCTAGGAGAAGTGGGTTGCGTTTTATGGGAGGTTGACCAACAAAACAACTTGTTGTAGTATTTTGAATTGCCTCCTCATTATGCTATATAATGATTCAAGAAATATTTTTATTAAGGCTTCTCTATGATCATAAGAAAATATCTTAGCATTCTATAGGGGATATTGTAACACCCTCCTCCCACATCTACCCAAGTAACCAGCCAACCAGGGTAAACATGTGACAAGAAGTTACTATGATATGATTCGACCTCCTAACTCACGTTAAGGAAATGGAACCAACGGAAACACAACATACAGACCTTCAACATTAGCAATAGGACTCCTAGGAACCATCCCAACCTTTCTGCTAACCAGCCCCTGAGTCCCACTAAGGTTTTAGACCACCTGACCCCAGATGCTCCCATGCTATAGGCCTAACATTGTCTAGGAGGATCTGGACACTCTCATGACAAGGCATGCCACTAGGGACTATTTTGCTCAGTGTTGTTCCAGCGTCCCCAGGATTTGAGCCACTTTTTCAAGTCGAGATCCCAGGCCACTGCTTGGAATGGAATGAAACCTTTAGAATAGAAAGATAATCAAGAAATGATGACACAAGTGAAATTAATTAAACAAGCCCTTGATCGGACCCATACTAGACATGACAGGAATTTCATCAAACATATCACAAATATGTAATCTACGGGTGTAAATAGTATATCTAAGCATAGGGGTCTCATACTCAGTTGAGAATCACTGAGAAGAATTGATGCCTCAACACATTAGCTACAGTTTCATCCATTAGGTCATAAATACATTGTTCATCCATTTATAAGTAAAAAACATGATGAGATCCATACATAGCTACTGTCATAAAAGATATACATAACCAACATAATAGAAATAGAAACACCAAAGAAATCACAGCCATATGATCCACATATAAACCAATATAACACTCATAGAAATACAAGAAGAAATAACCTCATATTGATGATTCAAAATTCAAACCCGTGATGGGACTACAACATTCCACCCAACTGTAGAATGGTTGAGCCAAATCTCTCTTCATCCATTCACCCATGTGCCATATTCCAAGCATGAACATGGGATCTCATAGAACACATCAATCCAAAACCATCCATGGCTTCCACAGGCCAACCACCTCAACCCATGAAACAGTGATTCCACCTCACGATCAAACATCATAAAACCATCATTAGATTAGTCTCTACCCAAGCCTTCCAGGGCTCCAGAGCATTTGTTCCAACCACAGCTTCCAAGACTAGTAACTCAACCCATAGTTGTTGTCGGGGTTCCAGAGCGTTTTTCCAACCAGGGCTTCCAGGACTAGTAAGTCAACCCAGGGATTCCAAAGTGTTTGTCCAACCAAGGCTTCCAACACTAGTAACTCAACCCAAGTTGTTACAAGGTTTCCAGAGCATTTGTCCAACGAGGGATTCCAGGAACTAATAACTCAACCCAAGCTAAAGGAAACATGAGAACCAACCAAAAAACAAAGAAATAAATCCACAACACCATGGCTATCTAGGAAATGGCAAGGCTAGGAAAATCCACTGTCAATCCAGGAAATCCTCCATGCCAATGATATATCATAACCAAGAAACCACATGCATGTGCCATGCATGCCAAAACTAGTGAGGAAAACATACATGTAACTCGGTACCTGCAACCAAAACCCATTGTAGTTGTTGATCCTGATGTCTTCTTGCGATTTCATGCTCCTCCTTTTCCTTCTTGCTCCAAAACTCCAAGTATGCCACACCCTCCAAGAGTGATCCAAGAAAGTGTCCAAGAGTATGAGAGAGATAGAATAGAGAGAGAGCTCCAAACTGAACTAACACATCTCACCCACTAATCCTCAAAAGCCTTTTTATCAATGAGGCCTCTATTTTCTTCAATTTCCATTATTTTCCTTCAATTTCATCCTCACATGCAACCTGTGACCTTTCACCTTCTGTTTCTCCCATTTTCCATTATTTTCATAAATAAATGTGCCAAAATGCCATTTTTCCTTTTCAAAGCCTTTACCATTGCCTTTGCCAATTTCTTTAGCCATAATAACTAAATTGAACACACACTAGGATGTTTTTCCCACCATTCAACTTGGAATATGTGTCCCATAACCGTGGTCTTTTATATTTTTACATGGATTTTTAACCAGGGCTTTTACAGATTCCTCCCCCTTGGGGAAACACCATCCTTGGTGTTCAATGACACTTATAACCAACAAGACTGTTGAAAACAAAACATATTGCCCATGGAGCTTTATAACACAACTTGTTGTAGTATTTACAATGATCGCTATTGAAACATGACAAACATACCACTTACTAGAGCTTTATAACACATCTCATTACAATATTTACAATAATAGCCACATATACACACATACACATTTTCTTCAACCAACAAATAATCACATTGTCTATGGAGCTTTATAAATCCAGCTTGATATAGTATTTACAATAATACACACATACCCATATGCACATTTTCTCAACCAACAAATAAAAGGATTTTATGCCTATATCAATAAAAAAAAGAATCCAGAGGCTCACACCTCCACCCTCAATTAAAGGTAGTACCAAGATTCACCTCCTTCCCAGGAAGTCCAGAATCCATTTTCAAAGTCAAAGTTGCATCCAATGTCTAGCGCTACAATCCTACGCCACTTGTACCCTCAGTGAATAGTGACCAACTCATTGTTCCAGGGAACACTCCCAATATGCATATGATTCCATCTGGTAATGCTAATGACCAAAAAAACCCATCACCATCCTTCCCTTCTCTTCTACATAGCCCCTCGGGAAATCCGGTCACCCCCCTTTGTGCAGTCACACACCTTCCCAATTCTACTAGCACCCCCATCCCAGGAAGTCCATCCCTTGGCAAGGCTTCCTCGCATTGGAAGATACAAAAACCAAGGCATATCCATGCCTCAAAACCATCATATCAGTCATAACATGCTCATGGAAATCAATGGACATTATTGGGTACCAGTGTCCCATAATGGCCCTGCTCTTGAATTCTTTACCAGCGTATTGTTGCCTATGCCAATTCCTTTTGTTGTTGTTTTCCAATGCTTCTTTTCAGTTTTGACCACCCAATCGGGCATGTTCATGCATTCATGTACCAAGCACATAATTTCCATTAAACTTAAAATAAATTGAAATAAACTCATATCATACCTCATTGGTAGCTCGTCAATAAGGTGCACTTTAAATCTTGTTTACTTCTTCTCACAATAAGTCAAACTAGAATCTTTGACCAAATCAACATATATAAAAATATCACATCGGGTTAGCTCAAAACACAACCATCATAGATCAAAATCATAAATCACATGTAACCATCATAAACTAAAATCATAAATCACTTGTAATCATCATAGACCATAATCATAAATTACATGCATAATAAAACTGAAATAAAATACTGATACTTATCCTTTAATCAATCCTTAGCTTCTACCTTTGTCCTCATTCCATACGCACTCTGGATCGGTTTCCACACTCGACAAACACCTAGTACCTTCTCCTCAACCATGTGCATATACACATAGTGTGCATCACACACATACAACCACACACAACATACAACACCATGCAATACATGCACCTAGACCTGACATACAACTCATACACCTACACCTAGTGTACAACACAACACGTACATACACCTACATCTGGTGTACAACACAAGAGACATACATACACATAGTACAAAACAACGCATACACATATCACAACACCACGACTACACAATGCACATATGTAGTACCGCATGTCCGCAACACAACATCCACGACATGCACCCAATACCACATGTACACATCACCACCTGCACAATGTGTACACAACATCACATGTAGATCGCACCACCTGCACAACGTGTACACAATGCCACATGTACACCGCACCACCTATACAACATGTACACAATACATGTACACAGTACCACATGCATGACATATACATGACATGACATATACACAATGCCACATGCACGACATGTACACAACACTACCTGCACACAGCGCCACTTGTATAACATGTACACAACACCACTTACACAATCATACACACAACACCATGTGTACATAGCACCACATGTACAACACATAGGAAACACCACACGTACATAGCACTGCATATCCAACATGTACATAGCACCATATTCACACAACATTGCATATCCATCATGCACATAGTACAATATGTACACAACACCACATATCCAACAAGTACATAGCACCATCTATACCTACCACTTCATATGAAATATTCACACAACACTATCTGTACCACCCTGTACATAGCATTGCATAACGACATGTACACACACTATATATACACCACCACATGTGCACAACATCACAGATGTGACATGTACAACATATACATTATATGCACAACAGCAGTACCACACATCCAAAACTGCATTGTCTCTACCAAGCTTCCTTTCTTCCAGTGCCTTATCCATCCTTGTCCCAGCATGCCACAGACCACAATGCTTTCATTTTGTTGATGTATCCCTCAGTATATCATGTCCATAACATAAACATAATATAATCATATGATATCAACTCATAACCACATGATACTGACCTCATATACTTTTCATGACTACTCTTCCACTTCATTCCTCATAAACCAAGAACCTCTTCATGTCATTCACCTGCGTAAGCAATCATTCCTCCACAAGAATGATTCCTAACGACCCTGTCAAACAACAACATACATACATACATAAATATACATATAAATATTAGCATTAAACAATCTGTCTGACAACGAAATACATACATATAAATATTAGCCTTAATATTCATGATCCATGATGACCCTATCAGACATACATACATACATGTGTACACATATAGACATCAGCATAATCATGATCACAACATAATTACTAGATATCATAAGGCCAAGGTTAAGAGAACTCCCTTTATGTGTGCAACACATGCGCAACATCGAGAACAAGAGTTCCCAACATAGCCAAGGCATATGACTCCTCAAATCCATTCACCTTACCTTTCTTGATTACCTTTCCCATGATTGTCCTGACATCGTCCATTTAGACTAATGGACCCAACCATTCCAACTATTTTTCGTACTCTTACCTTCATTTACCCTTATACATGCACTGAGCTTCATCCAGGTCTTATCTTACCTATCAGGTACTAGAAAACTCTCCCTGAACTCCATTAACTTTCCTCTTTCCCAACCGATTCCCAAGACTCAAAGCTTAAAGGCAAGCACAAGAAACAAACAAGAAGAAAACTATAAAAACCAATAATAACATGACACCATAAACAAAGTGGTATGGTCATACACTAGACATAAACAAGCTGCAAATAAAGCATAAAGAAAGCACAAAGAATCAAAATCACAAGACTCTCAACGGACACCCTGACTCAATCCCCATGGTTCCCAGTGCTTCCAAAGGAAAGCTCAACCTGAGCCTTCTTCAGAATTTCATGGCAATCTCTTGCCATGTAATCCCCTACATCATACTACCATAAACACATAACTGTCAATGCATAAATAAACATACCAATACATTGGTTACCTTACCTTGTTATGCCAAGCACATTTCTTGCAACTGAACACATCCAAGCCATCTCTCAAGGGACTCCAATCCTTTGACGAATCTAGATATAACTAGCAATTATTTGATGTACCTGTCAAGTACATGTTCATAACTATAACACATATCCAAATAATGTGAGACAAAATCAAGGTTAAGAAGACTTCGTGTATGCAAAGCACTCATTTATTTAGAATTGGGGTTTCTGAACATATCCAAAGGAATTCTTGCCCAATTCCTTTCTTCTACCTTTTTACTTTGTTGGAATCGAGGCTTACAATGTGTTGTCACATCACCCAATTGTTAGTTATATAAACACGTCCATTATTACTTTGTCATGCTAATACCAAGCATGTTTCCTGTAACTGCTCACACATGTCAGTCTTACGTTCCAAAGATCAAGACATCATGTATATTAATTTGAAATCAACCTTTACCAAGACTAACAATCATGTCATAATCAACTAATAGTCATAAGACATATTGCTACAACTATCATCTACTTACACTCAAGTACATATCAATTATCTCAACAAATATGTGTTAGTGCGACCATCTTAAAACAAGATCATTTCTTCATGCAATATTATAGACACATACTCATACAATGAAATTAAGCAAACATTCAAACAACTATAAGCGTAATATGTTAGATAAATCAACTAGATGACATAATAGACACCAAATAGTTGACATAATCAAACAATCAAGCACCAAATATACGACATAAGTAAACTCATACCTTAATGCATCTCAGGGGAGGCTATCTTGTCTGCACAATCAAGATATATTAGCATGATATAACTTCACAACATATCAACTCAAACATAAATAGGATCATGATATCCATAACAGTAATTAAATAACATGTTCACATCATAAGCCCATAAATAATTGTCATTTATGCATAGCAATCACACATGCACAGTCAATCTAGATTAATATAACATAATATCACAACATATTAACTCATACATGAATGTCATAACCCAAACCTTTTGCATAGACCAATCCAACTTAGTATGATACATATAATATCAAGATCTTAATGTAATAACCCTAATCATCAAGTTACTAGCATATAACAACAAGAAGTTATATATCATGCTCATCAACAACATATAACCTAATCATCAAGCTAACTATCATATAACAACGACAAGTTATATATCATGTTCATCAACAACATATAACCTAATCATCAAGCTAACTAGCATATAACAACAAGAAGCTATATATCATGTTCATCAACAACATATAACTCAATCATCAAGCTAACTATCATAATCAACAACAAGTTAACCTATAACATACTCATCAACAACATATAACATAATCATCAAGTTATCTAACATTTAAAAAAAAATGCATAAAACCACAGGTTACTATCATTCATGACTATCATGTTGGGTGTGGAGCCTGATTATCTTCTTTTTTCAAAAGTATCATCGCATTGGACCCCTAGCTCGTAATGTGGTGGCCAAGGAAAATTTTAGGGGCTAATATTCGCAGGTGGGCTAATTTTCCATGTTTTTTTGAAAAAAATATTCACCAATTTCCATTTTTTCTAAAAATGATTCGCCCACACTTTTTAATATAAAATTAATTTTCCTTAAAAATTACCAAAATTTTATATAGACTAATATAAAATCATTAGAAATATAAATATTTTTACAAAAATATTTCCAAACATTTTACAATTTTCATATTAGGGACTCTAAGACTTCTAAACTTTAAGATAAACTTCCATCCTTAAAATTTTCCTTCCCGTAATATTTGTGCTGCAAGAGGGGTCTAGGGGGGGCAGTTGTGATCTTTGGGAGCCCCCCTGGAGCTAAAAATAGATGTAAAATTGCCTTGTAAAATGTTGTAATTTCATAGTCAATCTGGGTCGTTCATTAGGCAGAGATCTGACGGTATAAGTTATGTTTAATTTAGGGTTTTTTCCCTAGAATGCAACCCCTTGCTATATATGAAGGAATTGTATTGCATCTATGTAGATCTGTATTTTGAGTGAGAAAGAGAGAGGAGATTGTGTGAGAGTGAAGAGGGAATTACAACGGATCTATTGTAGGTTGTATCTCTTCAATTTGTTGGATAATATTAAAGGAAGGACTGGTTGTTTCTCCGTGGACGTAGCCGAAATTGGGTGAACCACGTATATCTGTGTCTCTCTTGTTTTATGTGTTTTCCGTGTTTATATTTCTTCAATATATTTTATGTGTTCCATTGCTCTGGAATATATAAGTTTCTAACATATCCGACACATGTGCATATGACTACACTTATCAACTATCATATATCATGAATGTAACCATAACATCAATAGAATGAAAGGCAATTACATAATCATAATGCATATAACAATCCTTAACCTACCTACCTGCATGCCCAACATACAACCTATAAGACGACATGTTTTTGCCTCGAGGTCCAATGTTGCAACTTCACTTTAATTATCTACATCTCCTGCTCTATCTCATCCAACACATCAGTATCATAACAACCTACAGCATCATGATGATCTAATTGCATACAATGACCTCAAAATGCATTTCTAACCTATTATGCATGCATAACCATCACCATAACAATGCATGCACAACAACCTATAGACACTGACATACATAGCAAATGCGTATACAACCATGCACTCATGATGACACATTCCACAACAACACCATCAACCTTCACATGATGACATCACTACAACCATGATCAACATCATGCAAATGCAACAATCACATGGGCTACAAGCATAAGGAACACATATGCAAACTGACACCAATGCATGACCAAAACTCAACTCATCTAGTCTGAGGGGTGAACCATGCTCTGATACCACTCTGTAACACCCTCCTCCCACATCTACCCAAGTAACCAACCAACTGGGGTAAACATGTGATGAGAAGTCACTATCCTCTTGCCATGTTAAGGAAGTGGAACCGACTAAAACAAGCCATACAAACCTTCAACGACATCAATAGGACTCCTATGAACCATCCCAACCTTTTTGCTAACCAGCCCCTGAGTCCCATTGAGGTTTAGACCGCTTGACCCCTGGACGCTCCCATGCTATGCGCCTGACAGTGTCCAAGAGGCTATGGACACTCTCATGACAAGGCATGTCAGTGTCTAGGGACTATTTTTCTCAATGTTATGCCAACGTCCCAGGGATTTAAGCCACTTTTTCAGGCCCAAAGCCTAGATCACTGCCCAAAATGGAATGAAACCTTTAGAACATAAAGATAATCAAGAAATGATGACACAAGTGCAATTACTTAAACAAGCCCTTGACTGGATGCCTACTAGGCATGACATGAATTTCATCAAACATATCACAAATATGTAATCTACATGTGTAAATAATATATCTAAGCATAGGGATCTCATGCTCAGCTGAGAATCACTGAGAAGCATTGATGCCTCAACACATTAGCTGAAGTTTCATCCTTTAGGTCATAAATACATTGTTCATCCATTTACAAGTAAAAACATGATGAGATCCATACATAGCTATTGTCATAAAGCATATACATAACCAACATAATAGCAATAGAAATACCAAAGAAATCACAGCCATATGATCCACATATAAACCAGTATAATACTCATAGAAATACAAGGAGAAATAACCTCATATTTATGATGCAAAATCTAAACCCAAGATGGGACTGCCACGTTCCACTCGACCGTAGAATGGTTGATCCAAATATCTCTTCAGCCATTCACACATGTGTCATATTCCGAGCATGAATGTGGGATCACATAGAACACATCAATCCAAAACCATCCAAGGCTTCCATAGGCCAACCACCTCAACCCATCAAACAATGATTCCACCTCACAATCGGACATCACAAAACCATTATCAGTTGGTCTCTACCCAAGCCTTCCAGGGCTCAAGAGCATTTTTTCCAACCAAGGCTTCCAGGACTAGTAAATCAATCCATAGTTGTTGTCAGGCTTCTAAAGAGTTTGTCCAACTAGGGCTTTCAAGGCCAGTAACTCAACCCACCAAGGGCTTCCAGATCATTTTTCCAACCAAGGCTTCTAGGACTAGTAACTCAACCCAAGATGTTACAGGGCTTCTAGGAACTAATAACTCAAACCAAGCTAAACTAAACATAAGAACCAACCAGAAAACAAAGATATATATCCACAACACCATGGTTATCTAGGAAATGGAAAGGCTAGGCAAATCCACTTTCAATCTAGGCAATCCTCCATGCCAATGATAGATCATAACCAAGAAACCACATGCATGTTCCATGCATGCCAAAAATAGTGAGGAAAACATGCATGCAACTCAGTACCTGCAAGCAAAAATCGGTGTAGCTATTGATCCTGATGTCCTCTTTTGCTTTCCTTCTCTTCCTTTGCCTTCTTGATTCAAAACTCCAAGTATGACACAACCTCTAAGAGTACTCCAAGAAAACTCTAAGTGTCCAAGAGTATGAGAGAGAGAGAGAGAGAGAGAGAATAGAGAGAGAGCTCCAAAACCGAACTGACCCATCTCACCAACCAATCCTCATAAACCTTTTTATCAATGAGGCCTCTATTTTCTTCAATTTCCATTATTTTGCTTCAATTTCCTCCTCACATGCAACATGTGACCTTTCACTTTCCTTTTCTCCTATTTTCCATTATTTTCATAAATAAATGTGCCAAAATGTCATTTTGTCTTTCCAAAACTTTTTCCATTGCCTTTGCCAATTTCCTTAGCTATAATAACCGAACTGAACACCCACTAGGATGTTTTTCCCAGCATTCAGCTTGGAATACGTGTCCCATAACCATAGTCTTATATATTTTTACATGGATTTTTAACCAGGGCTGCTACAGAGATAAAGTATGTAGGTTAACTAGACAACTCAATAGTATAAATGGTTTGAGTTATTTTATTGTTTAGGTTAGTGGTGGGTTATATAAGAAATTGAGGTCTTGGTGGACGGTTGTTTGCAAGGAAAAGTATTTTCTATTTCTAGGGAATTTGTAGTGGTAGAAATTTGTATTATTAAGGGAATGATGGAACTATATATTGTTGGTTTCCAAAGGAAGTATTTCACCATCCTTGTTGCAATGGATGGTTTTGGGTTGGTGGGGGTGCCCATTATCTCTAGGGAATGGAAGGATACCACTTTTGAGAAGGACAATGCATATGTTGGTTAGTCCAATAAGCACTATAGGAATAAGAAGGATCTTGAACCATACCTCAAGGGAGTGGTTGTTAAGGCCACTTTTTGTTATCACCTAGCCATAATACACTAGGTTGAAAGAAATACACCATGTAGTACACATTAAAACCAACTTTCACCATAGGAAATAATTTAGAGAACTATTTTTCCTAAGTTATTTCTATTTAATTATTTAATCTACATGAGAATAACCCATAAATTCATTAATTTTAATTTATTCTCGTATTTTTACTCATAAATGTGAAAATAATTAAATTTTCTTTCACTCACATTTCCTGTTTCCATAAGAATAATTAAATAAATCATTATTTATTTATTATTCATTAATCTTTTCAACATTCTCATAGGAATCATTATTTAATAATTATTTCTAACCCATTTGACTGTTTCACCCAGAAATAATTTAATAAACCCATTTTGTTTATTAATTAACTCAATTAATCATTATTTTTTGAGTTAGTTATCTAAATAAAGGGTATTGACAATTTCTCTAACCTTTTTCTTTCCCAAAAAATAAAAAAATGATCATAATAGTTAGATCTTGATTTAGTCCAACAAATATTTTATTATTTGACCATATCAAGACCAATTTAATTTTGTTATAAACATAGAGGTTTTCTCCTCTTTCTTTACCATGACCATTTTAATCGTCAACATTTTAATCTTGTGCCTTTCAAGCTCTCCACTAGAGTTTTATATTCTTGTTTTTCCCACAATATACTATAGTAAAGAGGAAATCCATCTACAACCGCAGAAAGGGGAGAAAAGAACCCTCCCACGGAGGAGACCATGGTGACCCTCAATCATAATTTTCCTCTACAGGTGCAATGTTCCATATTTTTTTAATAAAAATCCTTTTCATTGGATACAATATTGTAATGTTGTTTATGTTTCAAGTTCCTTCTACTATCACATGCCTTCTGTTATTTTATTTTTTTTCAAATATGATATTAGCATATATTCATCATTACCATTTTAGGCTTTTAAAACCTTTTTCTAGGCTACTTTAAACCATAATAGGAAGGTTTTTTGCTAACCCTTGTGTATTTAATTTCTAGCTAACACTTTTCGATAAGGAGACAAACCTGCTTGTTCTCCTTATTTGCTATTTGATAAAATGATTTTAATCTTGGTAGAGAGGGGAAACCACTGGTGGCATGATCTTGCTCACAAATCCCATAGATCCAGTGATGTTTTTTAATAGGAAATCCCATAAGTGATTTCTTTTGACAAGGACTAATCGACTTCATCTTGCTTCTTTTTAGCTTGTAGCATGTCCAATTGTGAACTCAAGGAGCTTATGAAATCAATATTAAAATATTCTATCAAATAGCCAATCTAAACTTGAGTGATGCCTCTTCTAGATACTGAATGATCCTGGTTGCGATGTTCCTAGGTCATTTCCTTAGCCTAGAGATTCCTCTTGAATAACATTTGCAAAGTTTGGAAAGCTCATCATAGCTTAGGTGAGAAATATCTCCAACCCTCATTAAGTTTAAAATATTAATACATTAATATCTTGTTCCTCTTAATGAAAAAAATTGGAAGGTCTCTTTTATCAAACTTACATTCAGTTTTTATTGTTACAAATTGTATTGGAATGGTTCCACCCCTATACAACCATTGATTTCTAAATGTAGTGAATAGTTGAGTAAGTGGTGAACCGCTTCCTAATGGGGAGAGTGAACACTATTGATATTGCACTTAAGAAAGACTATATAACCTTTCAATTTCTCATCATCTTCTTGGGTTATCATGCAAATTTATTCTTTGTGATATTTGTCCTTACAATAGTCTTTGTAATTTTTGAAGAGCATCTTATTCATATCATCCCATGTTCTAATACTATGCCCACACAGTCCTGTAAACCAATTCATTGTTGCATTCTTCAATGTAATGGGAAATAGTTTTTATCTCTAGGCATCTAAAGTGTAATCATAATTTGATCTTAAATTTATAAAGCAACATATACAAATCCTCACTTGTCATACCATTCCAAACTAATAATGACCACATTGATAACTGGTTCTCTAAAAATAGTTATCTTCATAGTTTAGAAACTCTTTTTTATATAAATATTAACATGTTTTACATCTTTATCACCTTTGACAAGGAATCTACGTTTTAAATTTTTTTAGATATAGAATCACATACATGTATATTCTCATTATTTTGCTATCTACCTTTTAAGTAAATGATGATATATTTGTGTATGAATTCTATATATATATATGTATTTTCACCCTACCAACTGACTTTATGCATACTCTCACTTTTTCCATTAAGATGGGGTGGGTTATACATATATATGAGATGGATTATACATATATATGTTAATATATAAAATATGTAGGAACATATACATGATTTTATTCACATAAATCTCTTCCATTTCAATATACATGCTTAGAGAAATAAATAAGTGCAATAGCAGTGAGGTTAAATAGTTCCTTCGTATAGGGAATAAAAAACAAAATAATATAATTGCATTTGAACTTTGATATGAAAATATAAATATTATGTGGTGTTTAATTAAATATTAATAATTTTAAATGAGAGAAGAATAAATCCCACGATACAACTATGAGAAACATATTTATTTACATATGAGCATAAGGCTTTGTAAAAGGACTTCAGGAGTGCAACACTCATGACCTAGTGTATTCTTCGAAAGCTTTGCAACTTCAAATTGTTTCTGTAATACCAAAAAAATGAATATTAATATGTGTACCTTGTATTTTAACTTGGATCCTTCCTCCTACTTCATAAAATGTTATGGTAGGAGAACAAATCTCCTTTCAACCATAGGCTTAGCTTAACCATCACCCCCGAGCCTCAATTTATTATTTCCAAATTTCCCAATATTTTATTTCACCCTCCAAATGCCCTATTTTTATTTCCCCTTTTTTATATGAGTATTTCCATCAAAAAAGACTCAATCCCAAGAATTTGCTTGTCATAATTATCCTTATCTTAAATTTTCTTTTCTTATGTCATGTTTGCCTTTCCCTATGTATTTATGTCTTTTATTAATTTAATTGATTTGGGGCATGGCATACTTCCTCACTTCAATGAACTTTTCCCCAAAGTTATGCAATTCATTATTCCATAATATCATCTACCACCAAGGCAAGCATCTGTCACCATGACAAGAAGATCATCTTCCACCAAGGCAGACATCTATCACCAAGATAGGAACATCATATTCCACCAAGGTATACATTTGTCACCAAGATAGGGAAATCATCTTCCACGAAGGAATGAATCTGTCACCAAGATAGGAGTATCATCTTCCACCAAGGCAGACATCTGTCACCAAGACAGGAACATCATCTGCCACCAAGGCAAGCATTTGTCACCAAGACAAAAAGCATCATTTGCAACAAAGGAAAGCATTTATCACCAATACAAGAACATCATCTATCACCAAGGTAGGAATCTATCACCAACATAGGAACATCATCTGCCACCAAGGTAAGCATATTTCACTAAGACATGAACATCATCTACCACCAAGGCAAGCATCTGCCACCAAGATAGGAACATTATATTCCACCAAGAAATACATATGTCACCAAGAAAGGAAGATCATCTACCACCAACACAAGAATATCATTGTTCATCAAGTTAGGCGTCTATGGTTGAAATATAATTCATAATTTCCTCCTTACTTCTAAATTTTTCATCATGAATCTAAGGAATAAGAAATATTGGCAATAATAGATTGAGATGTCCACATGCCTTCACATTATAATGTCAAACATCTTTATTGGAGATGTATCAACATGATAAATTAATTCACATTATATCAAAATCTTCATAGGTTAATATCGAGATATGATATTCAATATCAGGGCATGATGGAACCACCTCATGTTATCTCCTCCCTTCATCGGTCCTTCACCATATGGGGACACGAATCATACTTAAACACTTATGACGCAGGGTTACCCCTGCACATACCCATAGTATGCATAATCCATCGTCCCAGGAATCTAACTATCGATGGTTAAGGCCCTATTTATCTATAGTTCCTTTGTATCGGAACCAATCACCCCACCAAGACCTCCTATCGGGACTTTAAATAGTCCTCAAGCCTTTGTTCACGACTTTATTAAAGTCTTCCTTATCAACCCTTCTATTGGGAATCAAAACCCTTGAGAACCTTAGTTCAAACATTTAGCCCACATATATAATCGCCATCTTCTAACCTTGGTTATATATGGTTTTACGTATAAAACCTTCTATTGGCGCTAATGCCTTTATAATTCAATTACAAAGGAAAACCCCGCAAAAGCATACCTCTTCAACCTTTTGTACAGACTATGCACAATCCCCGAGGTTTAACCTCATCGTAATCGCTCTTCCCGCCTTACCACATATATGGTTCGTCACCACTCCGACTTGGATGTTTAACTATTGGAAACATTAACATACGTTTTATGCCTTCCACGACTCGGCAATGCTCTAACTCAAATACAAATGAATTACACTAAACTATGCTTGAAACATATACACGAACCTCAAATAATATATACCTGCAACTATAACTATTGTCGGGTCTGGTTCATCGCTAGTTTTCCGCCGCATCACTCCCCCGATCTCCGAAACTTCCGAAGCCGATCGCTAATAAAACCCAACACCGATCGTCGATATATCACTATCGGCAATATCACAACATTCATAAACCGCTGACCCTTGGCACCTTCGATCGCTAATATGTGATTTAAATCATGACCATTGATCTGGCCATGATCCAATGGTCCATGATTAATCACGCATGTTCATTGCAATTCTCCAAGCCTCGATTGCAACTCAATCTCAACCGTTGATCTTCCAAATCTAACGATTGCTGAGTGTTATTAACGGGTTCCTCCGTCCGCCTATTTATTTCGGTTCTTTGTCATTTTCTACAGGTTTCGATGATTTATGGGTTTCCTTTAATGGTTCCATTTCTTGTTGTTTTTGTTGCGTGACTCCTTTTAGCTTATCCTCTTAAGCTCCTTTTATCTATATTGTTCCAGATCCTTTCTTGATCCTTCAATGGATTCGAAGATCTATTACAAGCTCTGGTTCATTCCTCTCCTCTGTAATTCACTTAATTCTATCTCAGCCAACTCCACTCTGTTGTTCTGCTCGAAAAGTTCTCAACTTCTCCTCTGTGCATCCTTATGAGTTCTACCTGCAATCCTATTACAGAGACTCCAAATCATACATAACCCAACACTCAAACACGCATTCCACTCAGAATTGAGATAAATATATTAATAATATAAACAGTCATTACCTAATCGAGCCTCTATGTCTCGCACAGGCCTGATTTTCTACGATCAGTGGCCTCTGTTTACATTTGGCCCATAGGCTCAAAACCACTCCAAAATATATAACCTCTCAAAACATCTACCTCTCTAACCTATCTAACCCATGTCTCTGCCTTTTAGGCTTACATTTATACCCAGGGATTCTAAAACCAATTTTGGTTTAGATCCATGAATTCCTTAACAAAATTCCTAAATCACTTCCTCATTCCTAAAACTCTTCTGTAATCCCTAGATTCATGAACTGACTCCTAATCTAAGATTTAGAATCAATTCTCAAATACTTCAATCTCTCAACTATCCTAAATCTCTCATGTTCTCCTATATTCGAGAACATTTACAAATATGCCTCACAATATTCAATTAATTCCCTATTCTAGCTTCTCTCATTAAAACCACTCAAAACATTAATAGTTACATTTAATTCACTCTTAGGAAACCAACTTCCTTGAAAACACAATACTCCTATGTCTACTAAAATGCAATGAGTTTTCTTGTCTTGAATGCTCCTGCATCAGACTCCCAAATTAAAAAAATTCCATGATCTCCTGATCATGCGTCTTCATAAGTTGATTGAAAGAATCCTCGAGGATCCCAAACTTTAGTTTATAGTTGTCCAAATGCTTTTTTCCCTTGCTGCGGCTATACTTCTATTGTTTTCTGCTCTATTTTCTTCTTCTTTTCAATCAGATTCATACTCTAATTGATCATCCTTCCTTCTGTTGTTAATTTTCTCCTTATGGACTACTTCATCATTAACTGCCACATTTCTTCAATCTTTGTTTCCATCACATCCTTGAACTGGTCCATATTCTACCATTCACTGTTATTTCTTTCTCTCTAATTTAGGTTGTTGTTGTTGTCCACTAACTCTCCAAACTGTTGATGGTTTTCTTTTTCTTCTTCATTTGCTCTTGTTCCAATTGCTTTACTTGCTCCAACTTCTGCTTTGCTTGCTTTGCTGACTCTTCTTTTATTTGCTGCCTCCCTATCATCTTTACCCTCTTTCATGACGGAATCATGATTTTTCATCATTTTCTCCAGCAAATTAACTTCTTTATTCCATGGATTGGGTTCGTCCATAGAATTCTCTTCCTTCACCTTTATTTGGCTACTCATTTGTGCCAATTTTCCTCCAGCATCTACAACTAAACCTACACTCATAAAACACTTGTTAAAATAAAAGTCATAAGGCTTATGTGCCTTATCTCCCTCTAGCAACACATCAGTATGTTGCTTTGATTTTTCCCCCTTTATCAGCACATCAGTATGTTGATTTGAATTCCCCACAGAATTCATGACACTGTTAGCTAATCTCTCCTCCATACCATCTGCTTCTATGGTGTCTTTCTGCTCTTGTCCACTGTAGTGAAATCCTTCCTCTGCAGTCACACTGTCATACTCTGACTTACCCAACAAATACTCCAACAATTCAAGCTCTCTGTGACACTTCATAAGTACTTCATCATTACTTATGTTTCCTGCATTTATACACAAACTATCAATCTGAAATTTACAAGGTTCAACAGTCTCAGCTGTTGCTTTACATATCAGCTCTTCAGATTTAATTTCATCTCCTTCCACCAGAAATTGTTACTGTGTTGTCACAGTTTCAAACATCAATACATTGTTAATTTCTCTCTGCTGTAATAAATCATTGCTTTTCTTATTTAAGAGATGTTCTCCATCCTCCTTTACTTCAGAATTTTTATCTTCTGAAAGATATTCTCCCATACTTCTGATAGCGTTATAAGATTGCTTATCCTCTGCAAAACCTGTAATTACATCAAAATTATTAGATTCATCAATACAAGGTTTTACCTTTTCCTATTGGGCTGCATTTGTCCAACAATTCAGAAAGTCATCAATAATCCCTTCCTCTTCACCCAGAACTTCACCCTGCTCTAGTTCACAAATAGACACTTCCATTTCCAACTCTGCTTCTATGAGTCCTTCAGATCTCAATTGAACATCTAGTACCTGTTCAAGCTTCATTATCTCTTCTACTAATTGCATATTCACCTGCTGACTTCTCTTCTCTTGTAACCTTCTCTGTAATTTACACAATTTATGCCACCTCACTGGCTTCCTCATCAAGACCCAACCTTGTCTTTGGTTCTCCTCTAGTAGCATTACTAACACATCGATTTTTCCTCTTATCTCAGTCATTTCCTTATCAATCTCTACTTGACTCATCCATTCCCTATGGATTGTTTGAGCACCCTTTTCCTTCATCTTGTAGATTTCTTCTAAACCTTCTATATGATTTTCCATAGCCATCTTCTCTTCAGTGTGAACTTATACACCAGCAACTAATCAACTTCTTCTAAGTTGATCTCTCACCAAACTTCTCCTATGCCTGGGCTCCAATTCCTCTTTCTTTAGAACTTTCCCTGAGCAATATTGCTCTCTCTCTCTCATTACCTGACCCACCTGTCTTAAGAACTCCTCTATCACTATCTATTCCAAGCCTCAATTAGAATAAGGTTCTGCTACAATATCTAAGAACTTCCAAAAGTTCTTCCTACAGCCTCATTGTTGTAGTCCTGTGCCAAACTTGCATTAACTGCTACTACTTTCATACCTCTATTTACTTAAGCCAAAGATCATTCCAAAGCTTCCAAAAGCCTAATTCTCAATTTCCTTTTGAGAATACTCTTATCCTCTTTGTCCAACCTTCAATTGGATTCTTCATGTTCACTGCTACTACATGGATTCACAAGCAATCTCCATCCATTCTTCACATTCAAGTGAATATTCATCCTCCTCAAGAAAACAAACATCACTATGTTTTCTTTATGTTGCTACCTGTGCATTAGTATAAAAACACACACTCTCCAATCTTCAAGAAAATTAAAACAATTATGTCATCTCACCTTCAAGACCTTATGCATGATCTTGTTCCACCATTTTCTACCCTTTGAATGGATTGTCCTCTATCTTTTGCATCTGCAAATTCTGTTATACACCATCTCTACGTGCCTTCCTTCTGTTAGATTTGAATCTTATCCTTCCTCTTGCCTGCATAAATACTTTAACACGTAACTCTGCTTTTAATTCCTTCATACAGAATTTATCTGTTATGTTTAACCCCAATTATTCAATTACAATTCTGCTCTGATTGCAGTTCTGCTCTGATACTAAATGTTTCATTTATGATCAGCTCTAATACCAAATGATGCAAGGTTATCCCTACACATACCTACAGTATGCATAATCCATCATCCCAGGAATCTAACTATCAATGGTTAAGGCCTTCTTTATCTACAATTCCTTTGTATCGGAACCAATCACCCCACCAAGACCTCCTATCAGGACTTTAAATAGTCCTCAAGCCTTTGTTCATGACTTTATTAAAGTATTCCTTATCAACCCTCCTATCGGGAATCAAAACCCTTTAGAACCTTAGTTCAAACCTTTAGCCCGCATATATATAATCGCCCTCTTCTAACCTTGGTTATATATGGTTTTACGTATAAAACCTTCTATCAGCGCTAATTCCTTTATAATTCAATTACAAAGGAAAACCCCGCAAAAACATACCTTTTCAACCTTCCATATAGACTCTACATAGTCCCGAGGTTTAACCTCATCGCAATCGCTCTTCCTGCCTTACCACATATATGGTTCATCACCCCTCCGAATCCGCTGTTTGACTATCAGAAACATTAACATATGTTTTATGTCTTCCACGACTCGGCAACACTCTAACTCAAATACAAAGGAATTACACTAAACTCCGCTTGAAACATATACATGGACCTCAAATAATATATACCCGCAACTATAACTATTGTCGGTTCCGGTTCATCGTTGGTTCTCCTCCGCATCACTCCCCCAATCTCTGAAACTTCCAACGTCGATCCCCAATAAAACCCAACGTCGGTCGCCGATATATCACTATCAGCGATATCGCAACATTCATAAACCACTGACCCTTAGCACCTCTAATCGTCAATATGCGATTTAAATCGTGACCATTGATCTGGCCATGATCCAACAGTCCACGATTAATCGCGCCTGTTCATTGCAATTCTTCGAACCTCGATCGCAACTCAATCTCAACCGTTGATCTTCCAGATCTAACGGTTGCTGAGTATTATTACTGAGTTCCTTCGTCCACCTATTTATTTCGGTTCTTTGTCGTTTTCTACAGGTTTCAATGATTTCTGGGTTTCCTTGAATGGTTCCATTTCTTGCTGTTTTTGTTGCGTGACTCCTTTTAGCTTATCCTCTTAATCTCCTTTTATCTATATCGTTCCAGATCCTTTCTTGATCCTTCAATGGATTCGAAGATATATTACAAGCTCTGGTTCATTCCTCTCCTTTGTAATTCACTTAATTCTATCTCGGTCAACTCCACTTCGCTATTCTGCTCGAACAGTTCTCAACTTCTCCTCTGTGCATCCTTATGAATTCTACTTGCAATCCTATTACACGGCCTCCAAATCATACATAACCCAACACTCGAACACGCATTCCTAGTCTGGATTTAAATAGGAACACAACAAAATACATAAATAACCATATACACAAGATGTAATAGAAATAATACTTCATTTCATTAATGTAAAATACTGAAATATGCTTACAAACAGAAATGGAAATAAACTAGCTAGGGCGATGGTAGCGTATCTCTGAGAAGAGATGTGGCGACTACATGCCTCTGAACTATGTTACAATGAGGCTCGAAGGGTTATTTATTGTTGAGAAACAATGGAAAACCATAAACATCCAAAAACCTAACCCTAGAAGATGAAACGCCAAACTGTGGACCCCGTTTGGGTAAATTGGTACATCAACTTCCCGAGGTCATAACTTTGGCATACGATCTCCGTTTGACGCGCACAATATCTTGTTAGAAAGATCTATCCGAGAAATACAACTTTGGGAAGAGCAACATCAGTTCATTAACCCATGTTGCTCCCAATTTTCCCAAGAAACGTTGTTTAGGGCCTCAAAACGGCTCCAGAAGTTCAGTACCCGAAAAACTGCTAAAAATAGTAATATGTGCTACAATTAAGGAAACTGAAAAGCTGAAAGAAACAATGGTGGGGGTCCAAGTGGACTTGGAAGGTGGCCACCAATATCCACCTGGATCATTCCTCCCCCCTTAGGAAGCAATGGTCCCCATTGTGTTGAGTTCCTCCATGAGATGAGGCAACTTCTGTTGAACTTGGTCACTGGTGAGCCACTTGCCCTGGTGAAGGAGTTGGCCTGCTTTGACAACTTGATACAATTGGATATTCTACTGGTGAGTGTGCTTGATCTATGTGTCCATGATCCAATCAGTTGTAGCTTGTTGCATGCAATCTAGATTTAACTTTGTGGGTGTGAGTTGTTCTACAATGTCGGATGTGTCTAGTAATGGTGGAAAGTATGGCTGAAGGTGGTCCACATTGAACACTGGGTGCAGGCCAAGGAATGGGGAAATGTTGAGCTCAAATGCATTGTCTCCCACAGCCTTGGTATTGGTGTAAGGACCATATCGGATTGGTCTGAGTTTCCGATAGGCTTTGGTAAGGCGTTCCTTTTGCAAATGCAACCAGACTTTGTCGCCCACCTGAAACTTGTGTGGCACCGATGTTGATCATGTCGTTGCTTGTACTTGGAATTTGATTTCTCCATAATGTCATGGACCTGCTGGCAAATATGTTGGATGTGCTCAATGAAGTTGTTTGCCTTATCTGTTTCGGACTAAACATGAGCTGAATCTACGTGAGTAGTTGCAACTGGCATGGCCACATCAATGGGACATAGTGGTTGGAATCCCAAGCCCACCTAAAAAGGGTTGTGGCTAGTCGGGCTGTGGAAAGCCCGATTGTAGTTGTGTTGAACATAGGGGAGGCTCTCGTCCCATGTGCCTCGATGCTTTGAGTTGTACATGCATAGAATGTGTACAATCAACATGTTGAGAACCTCTGTTTAGCCATCATTTTGAGGATGGAAGGTTGTGGACTTAGTGAGTTTGGTGTTGAGCATCGACCAAAGACTGGACCAAAATGTACTGAGGAATATGTTGTTCCAATCTGAGATGATAGACTGTGGGATCCCAAAGTGTACCCACACTCGTTCAAAGAAGAGTTTAGCAGTGGCTTCTGTTGTGATATTCTTCTTGCAAGCAGCCATAATGGCCATCTTCAAGAACCTATCGACGACCACAAAAACACAGTCGTTTCCATGCTTATTGGAAGGAAGACCTAACATGTAATCCATGGAGATGGATTCCCAAGGTCGACTAGGGGTAGGCAGCGGGGTATAGAGGCCTTGCTTCTTGATGGTTGGTTTGGAAATGGCGCAAGCAGTGGATGATTTGATGTACTTCCTGACATCATGTTGAATATTCAGCCAATAGAAATACTTTTGCAGTACTGCCACTGTTTTCTCGTCCCTAAAATGTCCAGCAGCCCAACTGTAGTGTGCTACCCAAATCATCTTGGCACGCTCGCTTGAAGGAACACAAAGGTGACCCAAGTGGCATAACAGGGCATCCTGGAGGTGAAAATCTAGAACATGCTGACCCTCCAAGAGTATCTGGTATGTGTGGCCGAATTCTGGGTCGCTTTTGTAGAGAAGTGGCCAATCAGAAGTCTCGTGCCCACAAGGGTTGAGCACGGTGGTTAATGCCATGATCGGTGGTCGAATGAGGCAATCTGAAACATTATTGGTGCTACCCTTCTTATACTTGATATTCAAATGGAACTATTGCATGTATTTGGAGCGCTTCTGATAGTGATCATTCTACAATTTCCCTTGGGTATGTATGAACTGCAGGGGTCGATGGTCTATGTGGATGACCGTTTCCTTCCCCAAAATGTAATGCTTCCATTGTCGGTAGGCCTGCACAACGGAATACATATATTTGTCATAAGTGGGATACCTCCGAACTGTGTCTGAAAGTGTCTCACTGTGATATGCCACTGGATGCCCGTGTTGAGTAAGGACTGCCCCAATAGCATAGTCAGAAGCATTTATCTCGACCTCAAATGGTTGTTGCAAGTCTGGTAATGTGAGAACAGGTGCTGTGCAGAGGCAACCTTTCAACTCTGTGAATGCCCTCTATTGAGATTCAGATCAAAAGAATTTTGCTTTCGCTCCTCCTTTGGTGACTTGACTCAAGGGCCAAGTGATATGAGAAAATTCCAACACGAACCTACGGTAGAAGTTGGAAAGAGATAGAAAGCTACGGAGCTCTGTCAGAGTGGTTGGAGATGGTTAATCTCGAATGACTTGGATCTTGGATGGATCCACATGCACCCCTTGTTCATCAATAATGTATCCTAGATACTGAACCTGGGTCATGCCAAAAGTGCATTTCTCCAAATTGGCACATAACTTGTGTTGTTGCAGTGTTTGGAGAACCTGTCGGATGTGGTGGAGGTGCTCTTCCAAGATCTAGCTAAAGATCAGGATGTCATCTAAGTATACCACTACAAATGAGTTGGTGAATGGCCGCAAGATGTCATCCATTAGCCTCATGAAGGTTGCAGGAGCATTCGTCAATCCAAAAGGCATCACCAACCATTCAAACAGGCCCTCCTTGGCTTTGAAGGCAGTCTTCCACACATCGTAGGGTTCGATTAGTACTTGGTGATATCCTAACTTCAAATCGATCTTGATGAAATATTTTTCCCCCTTCAGCTGGTCCAAGAGGTCATTAATCTGTGGGATCGGGTACCTATTACGGACAATGATCTTGTTCAATGCCCGATAGTCAATACAGAGTCTCTAAGTCCCATCCTTCTTCTATACCAACATGATCGAGCTCCCACGGGGCGATGAACTTGGACGAATTTGACCTTTCTGCAGCAACTCCTAAATCTACCTCTTGATTTCATCTTTCTCCAGAACGGAGCACCGATAGATTGGTCCATTGGGCAGTGGCGCGCCAGGGGTCAGATCAATGGAGTGCTTGACCTGACAATGCAGAGGAACCACTGCGGGGGAGGTGAAGATGTCCTCATACTCCTCCATGACCTTGTCCATCTGTAGTTTTCATGCATAGGGGCCTTGTCTGGAGGTTGTGGCCATCGTCTTCTTCTTTACTTGAGGGCATATCATTAGGAAAACAAATTTCCCAGTTTTGGAAACGAGCTTACTGCATTTTTTGCAGTAATCAAAGAGATGGCGGTCGACAATGCTACCTCCGGTATCCTGTACAACTTAGTTCCCAAAGTAACAATAACAGCACATGGCCTTGATTCATACACAACATGCCACTTCCACAAGTATGGTTGTCCTAGTAATACATCACAAACTTCAAGGGGAGCAATGTCACACAATACCTCATCTGTGAAGGGCTTGATGTTGTATGGAAGGCAACACTGCTGGCTCACACGAAGATCCCATCCTTGGTGAAGCCACCCGATGGTGTACGGTTGTGGATGTGTTGTGGTTGGTAAGCGCAACCGCTTCATGACCTCTGCCGAAATGAGGTTCTTTTGGCTCCCGCTATTGACAATGAACTATAGTGGGGAGCCCTTTACCCACATCTGGGAGTGGAAGAGACACTCCTCCTCTGGATCTTCAGGTTCCTCCTTCTGGATCTTCGTGGTGGCAACGATGGCGTTGGGCTCCGCATCGATAATATGCCTCTCTGTCATTCCCCTTATCGGGTTCTAACTCAGAGTCGGATCCATGCTTTAAAATTGACGCCCGTATGGATGTTTTACCTTGTTTTAGCCGTCAAATACGGGTTATGTCAAAATAAACAAGTAATTGTTTTTTCTTTTTTCTTTTTTCTGTTTTTTTTACAGAAACGGTTATGAGATTTCATTAACTGGGTGGCCAAAAGCCACAAATTCAGTTACAAAGGAAGGGGTAGAATTCTGTGTGACTTTTCAACTAGAGAAATATACCACCTACTCTTAACTGGCTCCTCTTTTTACATTTAACATAGTGTACTTCTGCTGCTAATTTTCCGAGATGGAAGGTATAAACAAACTGTTGTAGAAGGAAGCAAAAAAACATGGCACTTTAGGGAATTGGATCCCAAAGAATTTCATTGTCTCTGAGAAAGAAACCGGCATATAACTGAATTGCCTTGTTTGCCTCGTTATCTGCTTCTTTGTTGTTTGTTCTCAAAACATGGAAGTACTTCAGGTTCATGGACTTTGTCATGCCTTTGATCTTTGAAATTATCCTTGCAAGCTGCAGGTCCACTGGATTGGAATTTTTTGCCAAAGTTTGGATGATCACTTGGGAGTCTCCGAAGACATTTGCCTCCTTGTAACCCAACTCTTTGAGGAATTTGATTCCTTGGAAGAGGGCCATCGCTTCAGCTTGTATGCTTGAGGAGTGGCCTAATCCCCAAGCGAATCTACGCACAGTTGTTCCTTCTGGATTTATGATAATACCTCCGGCTCCAGAAGTACCTCGGTTCCCTTTCGCAGCCCCATCGAAGAAGAGGGATGGAAGAGTTTGATTGGACATCCAGATTTGGAAATCGTTTTCATTTTTTCTGACTTGCCAATCTTTGCAAGGAGAAGGAGAGTTGTTTGCTTTTGGAAATTTGAAATTGAGAGCAGTTCCCAACTCTATGTCCTGTTGGCTTAAATTTGTGTCGTCTCCTTTATCTTCCAGCCACTCAACTAGCTGGCATTTTGCTGCGTTGGCCACTAATCTGAAGTCCTATTCCTTATTTCGTAAAATCCTTCGGTTCCTTTCCAGCCAACCTTACCAGCTGATGAATTTTGGCAGAGCACTCCACGCTGACTTGACTGTTTTATTTTTTGGAGAATAGCCTGGGTATTTGGACATCCAGCCCGCAAACAGTTCCAAGACTGAGGATGGGAAGGTGAATTTATGCTTCCAGGGGAAAAGGAGCTCTTGCCATATGGAGAATGTGAATCTGCACTCAATCATGATGTGGAAGGCAGATTCTGAGTTTTCCTTACAAAGATAGCATCTAGATGGCCCATAGAAGCCCCTTTTCTAAAGCCTGTATTTAGTCAGAATTTTTTGGTGACAGAGGAGCCAACAGAAGTGATCTACCTTGGGGATTCTCCATATGCCAATCCAGGGAGCAGGATTGGGAGGCACGTGGGGCCTCTCAAGACATTTGACATAGCCTTGGGCTACAGAATAACCTGTTCGACTTGATCCCTAGCCTCTCACGTCCTGCCTATTTGCATGAGTTGGAGCTAGCCCATGTAATTGCGTGGTTAACTTTTCCAGGTCAGGGCGTAAGTTGGGTGGAATTGAGAGTTGCATCCAACCTGACCACACATTGCCCTTCCAAGTTGAAATATCCCACAATGAGATTATGTTGACCTCTGACATCCAGCGCTGCAACTCAAGCATGCCCTTCGATTCTGCCAGTGGAGGTCTATTTAAGATGTTGTCGTTCCAAATATGTATGTGTTTTCCATTGCCTGGTATCCAGAATGAATGGTTCCTTATCAACTAACTGGTTCTGCTAATGAACCTGCTGAAAGGAGAATTGAAATGATTCTTGGGCTGATCCATACATCTAGTTCTTGGTCCTCTAAAGTACTTCCTCCACAGCGCAATTTGCACCCAACCAGGATTTGGAGCTACAATTTTCCAAATTAATTTGGCTCCCATGGCTAGCTTTTGGGCACTGAGATCTTTAAAGTTCAGACCTCCCTCCCGAAATGGTCTGGTGATTGTATCCCAATTTACTAGGGAAATTTTTTTCTCGTTTTGTTTGCCTCCTTTCCAAAAAATCGTTCTGATTAATTCCTCCATCTTTTTAATGATTCCCACAGGTGCCAATAGAATCGAGAATTTGAATAATGGAAGGCTGTTGAGCATTGCTTTTATGAGTACTGATTTCCCATCTATATTTAGCCAGGAGGACCCCCATGCCTGCATTTTTTATTTAAATTTGTCTAACTAGGGCAACCAGTCTTTACTCAAGGCCCTTGTATGGAAGATGGGCAGTCCCAGATATTTGAAAGAGGACCAAGAGGTTGAGATTGCGAAACCGAGGCATCGAGCAATGGAACTTGCAGTTGAAGCAGGAATATTCCAGCAGTAGATACGGCTTTTGGCATTATTTAGAACACTGCCCGAGATCTTGCAATAATATTCTAGAACGTCTTTGAATTTGGATGTTGAATGAGGAGTTGCAGCCCCCAGCAAGAGAGTGTCATCCGCGAAGAGGGCGTGGTTGATACTTTTGAACCCTCTAGCTATGCACAGGCCAGTGATGTCTTGTTCTTGTTGCTTTCGTTGTAGATAAAAATTGAGAACAGAGGCCTGAAGGACGACTAGGGGAGGTGAAAGGGGGCACCTCTGCCTCAGCCCTCTAGTGGCTTTGAAGAAGTCAGTTGCCCTTTCATTCACCAAAGGGGCAATCCATGGTTCCGAGATGCAGGCTCTAATCCACTTGATGAAGCTTTGACCGAACCCCATTTTTTGCAACACCTCAAACAAAAAACTATGTCTAACATGATCAAAAGCATTTGCAAGATCTAGTTTAATAACCATACCTTTTTCCTTTCGGTGCAGACTGGAATGAATCGCCTCTTGAACCAGGACAAAATTGTCCACCAATTGCCTACCATGGATAAATCCACCTTGGTTGTCCGGGATGATTTTGGTCAGAATTCTTTTCAACCTGTTAGCTATCACTTTAGTTATAACTTTGTACCCAATATTGCATAAGGAAATTGGGCGAAATCTGCTGAAAGAGTTTTCCCCTTTCTCTTTGGGAATGAGGGCAAGAAAGGTTGAGTTTGTACAGCCTCCAATCTTCTAACAGTATTGGGATTTCTATATCATTTTGTAGAATTCCTTATCTATAATCTGCCAACAGGTCTGGAGAAACCTAGGCGTGAAACCATATGGTCCCCGAGCTTTATCGGGATCCATTGCAAAGAGAGCTTCCTTAACTTCCTTTTGCGTGATTTTGCCTTTAAGAGTCTGATTCATTTTAGTGGTGATCATGTTAGGAACAGCGTCCAGCAGAGCAATGTTTAGATCAGCTCCTGATTCTTCTCTATACAGCTGTTCAAAATTATCTGAGGCTGCCTTGTTTATGCTGGTAAAATCCTTCAAAACACAGTTGTCTTCTTTCATTTCGCTGATGGAGTTGCGGCCTTTCCTGGCTTGGGCTTGTTTGTGGAAAAAGGAGGAGTTTTTGTCTCCAGATTTGAGCTAGAGGCTCCTGGACTTGAGCCTCCAGTATTCTTCTTCTGCCAGACAGGCCTTATGGAAGCTTTGTTGGAGATTGGCCTCCTTTTCCAACTCATCCTTTGTGATTTCAGTTGTTTCAATATGTAGGTGTTGTCTTTCTAATGCACTTTGAATTTTTTTCCTTTCTGCTGCAGGATTGGGCAGGGTCTTAGCCCAAATTTTCAGCATGCCTTTAACTCTTCTGAGTTTTTCCTCCCACACAAAAAAAGTTGATCCCTTGATTGGCTCTTTCCAACAGTCTCTGATCTTTTCCATAAAGTCTTTTTCTTTAATCCAAAGGGAGCTAAATCTGAAAGGAATAGGCCCCAGATCCTTGGGGGTCAACAGCTCAAGACTGATGGGCTTGTGGTCTGAAACGCTGCTTTGAAGAATTCTCATTCTAGCATCTAACCCAAGGAGAAGGAAGAAGCTTTGTACCAAAAATCTGTCAAGTCTTGCCGCTATGTATCCCAGGCCAACTCTCTTATTTGACCAGGTGAAGTTACCCGTAGTCGGCTTAATGTCTATCAAATCCCAATTTTGAATGAGGTCTTCCACTAATTCTCTTTTCGAATCCCTGACAATGCTGCCTCCTCTTTTTTCTAATGAGAGGAGGGTGAGGTTGAGGTCTCCGGCTATGATTGTGTTCTCCAAGTTTTCTAGATCTGCAAAAAAATTTATAGAATCCCAAAATAATTTTTTCTCACCTGCATTGTTAGGAGCATAAACATTGAACAGGCAAATAATTTCCTTAGATTCTAAGTGCTGCATTTTTAAAAAAATCCAATGTGTGTTCAGGGACTCAGAGATTAGTAAGAACTTATTTGGATTCCAAAGTGACCCAATTCCTCCCAAAGCTCCACGGGCGAAAGTTGCAAGTGCTCTTTCTTTCTTCCAAAAAAGATTTCTTGCCTGGAGGAAGGCTAAGTCCTCCAATTTAGTCTCCTGGACGAGAAGGATGTCTGAGGTTTCCAATCTTATTAGGCTATTCATTGCTTCTTCCTTTGCTTTGGTACCCATTCCCCTACAGTTCGAGGAGACTATTTTCATTATTCACTTTTGTTGTGGTGAGCTCCCTTGGAGATCTGAGTTTGGATCTTCTTCATCTTCGGGGTTTTTGCTAGGAGTTTCTCTAGAGTTGGCTGGCTACGCTGGAGCTTGTCTTTATAAGTCTCTTGTTCTCTTTTTTCCTTTGCTGACATACGTCCTCTTGTAGATCTTCTGGGGGAGGCCTAGGATTCACCTATTTCCCCTTCTTCCTCTGATTCCTCAAACTCTTGGGTTTCCCCTTCTTCCTCTGATAACTTCTCTTTGGTTCTCTCTAGTACTCTCTTGGAGGGGGAGGCTTTGGATGGAGGGGTCTCCTTAGGGATTTCTGTCTCCTGCGTGATCACTATTTCAGATCCAAGTATCTCAAATTTGTTTCCTTGCCGTTCCATGGATGGCTTTTGAACCGGGCCCACTTGAGGAGCTTTTGAGTTAGCATTTACATTCTTCTTGTGTGAATTTTTGGGACGCTTTGCTTGATTCCACCCTTCTTCTTTCCCTTTTTCTTCCACCCCTTTAGACGGGCAGTCTCTGGCGAAGTGTCCGTAGACATGGAACTTCCGGCATTTGAATGGCAGTTGTTCGTAATCCAATTTCTGAACATGGGTCCAAGGGCCTACAACTATTTTGACAGCTTCAGGTAACCCGACCTCCTGATCTACCTCCACACAAATCCTGGCACAGTCATACTGATCTTTGTTGTCGGCTTTGTCAATGAATTTCCCAAGAGAGTTTCCAATATGCTTCAGGGATTCCCAGTTCCAGCAATGGATGGGGAGGTTGGGGAGTCTTACCCATATCGGGACCGTTGTAGGAACATCCACTGCCAAATCGAAGTCTGGCGTCCATTTATTTAGATACAGACCTTGGGGGCCCATGAAGTAGGGGCCATTCTGAAAATGAGATCTTTGTCTTTTTTTGCAGAGAATTCAAATAAGAAATATCCTCTTCCGAGGAAGTAAGAGGTTACCTTGTTTTTTATCAACGGAGCCCAGTTCCTTGCGACCCAATTCTCCGTTGATTTCGGGGAGGGCCATAGTCCTGTGAACTAGCCAACCAGGGCACAATCTACCAAGGAGAAGGCTACTTGAATTGGACCTTCAGGCGGAAGGGAAATCTCGGGGATATCTTCAAGTCTTTTCACGAACTTCACAACTTCCACTAATTTCTTCTTTGGCAAAGAGGCCAGCAAGGTCCTGAAGGCCTCAGCGGCGGAAGGCGGAGGAGGGTAGGAAGCCCCCTGAGGAGGAGTCAACTCCTCCATGGAGGGCAGCCGATCTAGCCAGCCCGACCATAGCTGTGAAACAAAACCCCAGACAAACAGGTCCGCAGGGACCGGGACTCGCAGGGAGTGGGCGCACGCGCAGGTTCAGAACGCGCGAAAAGCGGATCTCGCAGGTTGAGAGCGGGAGCCGAGTTGATAAGAAAATCAGAATAAACAAGTAATTATTGACTTGTTTATAATTTTTCAAAAAGTCATAATGACGGGTGTATAAAAAAATTACCGGTTTTAAATTTTTACATATATATATAGATATATTATATATCTGTATCCATTTTATATATCAAAGATTTATCTTTCTCCCACATGGAATTTGCATATAGATTTTGTTGGAAATGGCGGCTCTTCATTATCATAAAGGCTCTTAATGTAGAGGAATGAGGGCAGATTGAATTTCGTCACAAATAAGACAAGGACAAGATGATTTCAAACATGTCCAGGTTGGTGGGACCTAGGAAAGATGAACTAGGATAATGAAAGTGATGAATATACTTTATGTTTTTGGATCTTATAGTTAATTGCGACTTGCACACTATACTTATTTAAAACACAAAATTGCTACGAGACAAGTCAATCCTCGCATTTACAGTTAATTGTTGTACAAGAATGGTTCATAGATTTCCTAAATCTCTGTTTTGTACATATGGATCTCTTCATAATTATAATTATACCAAGTAAGGTAGGGCAAGGCATGGGTTGCTTTAGAGATAGCTAATTTTAAATACATAAATTCATTCTTGTTTCCCATTCACATAATCCCTATTAAGATTTTTTCAACTAGATTCAAGACCAGATCACTAACAAAGGCATTGGGACTTCCTTGGATTCGAACTTTGGCAAAACCAAAGAGCCACATGGTTCCCTGCACAACTCTGGTCCCCCGCGGGTTAGAGGTCCTAGAGGCTCGATTTTGGGCTTTCCATTCCCATTGAAGCTCTACATTCTAGATAGTAGGCCCAGTTTGTCCATTTCATTTAATAGATTTGTGCATTCTTCATCCATTAATAGGCATCAAAGTAACGTGGAATTAAGTGGATAAGTTAGTAAGTGCCTGCACAAAGAGCAATATAGAAAAAATAGCAAGCCAACTGAAAAAAGCGGATGCAGAGTTAGAAAACGAAATGATGGCCATTTCAAAAAACGAAGCATGGTACGTGGACATCGTATACTTAGGAGCCAAGTAGTGATGCAAGAAATTTTACGTGTTCAGGTTCTCCTCTCGTTTTTTCTCACACAATTATTTTATGTATTTCCCACACGATTGCATAGTATTTCTTGAAAAAATATTTTCCCACGCAACATTTCAGTGCATTTGCCTGAAAATTTCCCAACATGAATTAATATTTGGAAGAGAAGTCTAACCATTTTACAACTTGAACTTTCTTTGACCAGAATTATCAAAGGAATTTTACAACATAATATTTTGAAAATTTCCCAACATGAAGTAATATTTGAAAAATAAGTCTAACCGTTTTACAGCTTGAACTTTATTTGACAGTGATTATCAAAAGAATTCTACTACATAATATTTTTATCAAATTACAATTTTTTATATATTATATGATTTTCATGAGTTAATATTTGGAAGAGAAGTCTAACTGTTTTACAACTTGAACTTTCTTTGACCATAATTATCAAAGGAATTTTACTACATAATATTTTGAAAATTTCCCAACATGAAGTAATATTTGAAAGAGAAGTCTAACCATTTTACAGCGTGAACTTTATTTAACAGTAATTATCAAAAGAATTCTACTACATAATATTTTTATCAAATTACAATTTTTTATATATTATATGATTTTTTGAATTAATAGTAGAAAGAAAGTTTAAATTTATATATTTGGATGTTTATATAATTTCATTAAGTTATTCTTGGATGTTTAATCTTTGATGGAGAAGTGTAATTATTTGCTTGAGAAAAATGGCTTTTCTTTTTTTAAATTATGCTATAAATGCCATAATATTTGGTGTTTTTTTATAGGTTTTTCTCACATATACAAACCATGTCTATACCAGCATATTTTCATGTCTGAAAAACACCCATAAGTGATGGAATAGTTTGTACGAAATATGAAAAATAAGAAAATTGGAGCTTAATATTCTGAATGTGGTATGCCTAGATTGTAGGTGAACTCATTGTTTGTAAAAGTTGTTACAATTTGCAGGTTATTAATAATTATAAATTTTCACTTTTGGATTTAATGCAGAAAACAAACACTACAGACATGCTAGATGACACAGCTGAATATTTGAAGATCTTTTAGAAGAAGGTCCAGATATGTAGTTTGTTTTTGTTTTTTTATTTTTATACATTTACAGATCCTTATGGCCCTAACACGTATTTATTTTGACAATTACTTTGTTTGGTAAAGCTCTCCAACATTTAGTTTTTGTACATGATGATATTGAATGTATTTTTTAAAACATTTACATATTTCATGCACATTATTTTTTTTTGCTTGAAACTTATGACACATATTATTCTTTAATTGGATTGGCATTGAAGTGACTTGAATGGAAAACATGGTATGCGTGTTTCAATTTCTGTTAAATTAAATTTAATTGTCTAATTTAGTTGCCTACATTCACTATTTTAATGTGAAAACAATTATGATTATGATTGGTAGAAGTTAAAAAAAAAAACTTGTAAAAATAAATATTAAACTTCATATTAAGGGCACTTTAAAAATAAAATTGTCATTAAAAAAAATTCTGATGGGTAAAGTGACCCGTCAAATTTAACCCCTGTTTGGATCTGATGGTGTAAAATGGATCTGAGAGTGTGTTAAGCGTGTTTCAAGAAAATCAATAAATATATATGTTTAGAATAAAAAAGTTTAAAATATTATATTAAATATTAATAATTAAAAATATTGTATTAACCATTCTAATAGCAATGGAGAGAATATGTAATTTCAAAATCTTATAGTTAATAAGCTTATTGAATTGGAAAAATGTTTTATAGATAAAAGAAATAAGAAAAATGGTTTCATAATTTATAATTAAAAATAAAAAAATATTGAATTGAAAATTTTTAGTATAGATTATTTTAATTCCTAATTTATTGAGTATAAAGAGATTTTAAATCTCTTAAAAGCCAAATATTTTTTTAACTATAAAAATTGAGAAAAGATTTGTTTTTATTGAGATTGAAATATTTTATTTATAAATTTTATATCAAGTTCATTCATGGTACGCTCTTAGTTTATAATTTGTTGTTTTAAGCGTAATTTGATGGTCTTGTAAAGATTTTGAATTTGCCAATCTTTCTAGAGGACCTCTTACTTTTTCTCCGCCTTGGATCTATTGCACCAATGGCATCTTCCTTGAGAAGGGGGGTCTCAAACCCCTCTTACCATAACATCACAGTGGGATAAGCTTTTGTCGGTCATCGAGGCCCTACTCACAACTCATGACCTGGCCTACTAAGGACAACGCTACCATATGACAAGAGCACTCCTCTTGTTCTTGGAGCAGCCTGGCAAAGCAAGTGCCATAATAGATGCCTCCCCAATGCACCAAAAACCCTTATTGCGAGGGTAATCCGAACTCAGTCCTGAGCTACATTAAACGAATGCAGAATCACGCCCTCATTTGCAAGTTCCTAGGCATTTGGTCGTTGAATAAGGACATGAGCCTTTAGATCAAGAACAAATGGTAGCCAAAAGGCCATGTTGAGTTATTGTTTGGCTCCAAACATCATCAGGGTCTTCATATACTTTTGGACCGCCATATACAAGTTAGAGAATGAGAAATTCCTAGTTGCCCCTATCTAGATTGGCTTGTATGCACTACCCGTTGAATATTGATAGGGGACATTCTTGTTGACATTGGTAATACCCTTGGGTCCTATATTAAAATATATGAGATCACAAAGAGCAAAAGATATACTTCCTATGTGTGGTTATGTGTGTATATGAACATCTCAGAGCCTCTTCTAGAATCCATCGAGATCTCCGTGTATGACATGGTCATCTCCCAACTCATTGATTACAAGCATATCACGTTTCGATACTAGCGCTACTATGAGCATGGGCACCCTTTCCGAGATTGTCCCCTTCTCAATCCTTATCTCCATTATCAATGTGTTTGTGTTCTTGTTTTGATGATCGTCATTATGTTCATCTTCTTTACAGCATGCACGTGTGGATTTCCATACTCTTTTCTGTATGCACATCTTCTTTACAGTATGCACATGTCGAATCAAATGGAGTTTGGCCATATCATGAAGGACCAACGACACCTCCAAGAGAGAATGCAGAATATTCAACAACGAATGATCATTGAACGTCGCTCAGGGGCCCTTGTAGTGGAAGAAGGACAAATCTTGAATCAGATAGAGGAAAGGAGGAAGCAAGAAGAAATCCTCTAGAAACAAAAATCCAAGATCCAGTGGCTTAGGGAGGGGGAGCGAAATACTCGCGTATTTCACTAAGCCATGATCCAACATCGTCAACACAACCAAATCTTTCCATTGAAGGATTCATCAAGAAATCATCTTGTCCACCACGATGAGATGGAAAACCTTTTGGTTGATCATTTTCATACCCTCCTTTTGGAGCCATGTCTAGATTGATCGTGGGCCATTCAGAGAATAACCAGGCACATTCCTCAACTGGTTAGTAGGGACCAGAACCTGGCTCTGATGAGGGTCATCACTCTAGAGGAAGTAGAGGATGTTGTCAAAGGGATGGAAAAGAATAAAGCATTGAGTCCAGATGGCTTCACGACGGAATTCTTCCAAGCAACCAGGCCCTTTCTTGGGCAAGATATCCTAGATGTGGTGGAGGAATGTCGCAGATCCCAAAAGTTACATCCTGCTCTCAATTATACTTTTATTGCATTAATTCCTAAATTTTCTCATTTTGAGGACCCTCAGGGTTTTAGACCTATTTCGTTATGTAATGTAGTTTACAAAATTATATCCACCATCATGGTCAAGCGCTTAAAGCCTCTTCTTCCTTCCCTAATTTCCCTTGAGCAAACTGGTTTTGTCAAAGGTCGTCAAATTTTAGATGGTATCATAGATTCCCAATAAGTTGTTCGTTCTCTTAAGCATCTTAAAGCCCAGGGTATGTTGATCAAGTTGGACCTTTATAAAGCATATGACTACCTTAGTTGGCCTTATATTTTGAATATCCCAAAGGCCTTCGGTTTTGACCCTTGTTGGATCAATTGGGTTTCTTTCCTCATCTCCTCTCTGGTTTTCTCAATTTTGATCAATGGCTCCCCCTCTAGAAACTTCAATCCTTCAAGAGGCATCTGACAAGGAGACCCCCTCTCCCCCTTCCTCTTTATTCTGGTAGTAGAAGGCTTGGATCGCTATATATATCAACAGTTCAATCGGGTCACATCAAAGGTGTTCATCTTTGGGTTGAGGACCTTCCACTTACCCATCAACAATTCGTGGATGACATTATGCTCTTCTGTCAAGTTTCCCTCCAGGAAATCAAAGAGATTAAAAATATTCTCCATGAATTCATGCAAGCTTCAGGCACTATGATCAACAATGAAAAATCAAATATTTTCTTCTTCAATGCGCAGTCCCTACCCAAACCTTCTTGGCTCACACCTTGGATTTTAGTATTGGTTCCCTACCCTCCAAATATTTGGGCATTCCTCTCGTACTTAATTCTTTGGGAATTTCTTGTTGGAAAGACCTTCTGCAAAAATATCTAATGCAAGCTCCACGGTTGGTCCTTTAGAGCTCTTAATTTAGTGGGTCAGGTAATTCTCTTGAAGGTTGTTCTTCAATCTATGCCGATTTACCAGTTCTCGAGCTTTGCTACTCCCAAATATTTATGCTCTTATATGGTAGATATATTTAAAAATTTTATGTTGAGGAGTACTCAAGAATCTAAGAAATGGGCCTTAGTCTCATGTTCCTATATCATCAAGACCAAATTAACAGGAGCTTTAGGCCTTCGGGATCCTTATACCCTCCATCAAGTTATGGGTGCGAAATTATGGTGGAAATGGATTCAAGGGGGTTATGATATATGGAAGATCATATGGAATCAAAAATATCAAATCTCAAACTCTCTTGAAGGAAAATTAAGAATCTAGGACACCCCTAAAGGTTCCTTAATATGGAATTTAGCCTCAACTAATAGAGAACTCATTCGAACTCACACTTTCTGAGAAATCTGAGATGGAAAAAGAGCATTTTTTTGGCAAGACTCATGGCAACAACGAGCTAAGCTATTTCGCAGGCAGGACCTTGGGGAAATTTTCCTCTTCACGAGAAGTCAAATTGTTCATTTGTGGATCACTTTTGGTAACCTTCTTTGGATGGAAACAAGATTGGTCGAACCCCCCAAACTCTAACCACTGGGAGAATATGGAAAAGGAGCTTCAATCTAGGAAGATTGCAAAACTCGAACGCAAGGACATATTACGATAGGGTTATTCAACTAAAGGAATGTTTAATATCCAGGAAGCATATAAACTTGCTACAGCTGAGAATCAAGAACATCTTAGCCCCATATGGGGGAAGATATGGACAAGGAACCTTTCGCCGAAGGTGACATACTTTTTATGGTTGGCATGTCATTGAAGAATTCTCACATGGGATCAACTTCAAAAAAGAGGATTTCAAGGCCCCTCCCTATGTAGCCTGTGTGACTCACAAAGTGAAGATATGGAACATCTCTTGAACCTTTGTCACTTTTCGGACCAATTATGGAGAAATATAGGCCAACCCTTTGTTCACTTGGATTGTCATAACAATAGTATCAAAGAATCTATTGAAATGTGGAGGAAAGACATTTTCTCAAGCCCTGTTTTGAATAGGGCATGGAGTATTGCTTTGGGTTTTCTCCTATGGGCAATCTGGAAAGAACAAAACAAAAGGATTTTCAAAAGACAGAGACTCTCCCAAGCATAGGTGTGGAAAAGCGTCATCTAGAACATTCGAGAAACTATCTTAGCAGAGCAGTGGCATCTAGATGATTTCCAGGTTGCCTCTCATGAAGCTTGGATCCTTTGTATTTTGAATTTATCTCCGCAAATGCTTGCCCCATCCTCTAGGAAGCTTTTGGTCTCCCCTGGATCTTCTCTTTCAAGCTTCTCAGCTCCTCTTGTTGATTTTCTTAAACTTGATTTTGGTGGGGCCTCCAAAGGCAACCCAAGGGACGCCAGGTATGGAGGCTTATTTAACGACTCCCACTTCCAAGTAAAACATATCTATGTAGTCAATTGCGGATTTGAAAGCAACAATGAGGCAGCATTCAATGATGTAAAACATAGACTACTCATAGCTAAAAGAGAAGGATATAGAAGATTGGTGGTTGAAGGAGATTCTAACTTAATCATTGAAATAGTTAAAAAACTAAATCATGGCACTCAATGGGAGAAGTTCAGTCATACATGGAGGACAGCCTACTTGGTTCAAGATATAAGCGAGATTATTCCTTGTTTTGATTATATCATTCCTTCACATGTTAGAAGAACATGAAATAAAGTTGTTGACCTTTTATCCAATTGGGATTGCCTCAACATTGGAAAGACCCTTGATTATCCCTAGACGGAAGAACACCTTGGTGAAGAGATGGATTCTTAGAGGCAACTTCTGGTTCAGAATGCTAACCCCAATATGGCCTCCAATAGGGAAACGAACTAAGATCCTCGATCAGGATGTGATTCAATAAATGGATCTTGTTGGGATTCGAGCCATGTGTATGTTGAATTATGTAGGGGTTAGAGGGCAGCTTACCCACAACCCTCGTATGCTTGGAAATGAAGATCGGGTGGAAACGTGCATGCTATCAATTAATAGCGATGTGATTGGCCAGGGTGATACATACCTCCAGGTGGTAAGGGTTCAAAACTCTATGTTCTCAACTATTTGGCGCCTAGTTTTAGTAACTGGTGGTGGTCTAGTGCTCCTGGTTAACCGTGGTCGTTTGGGAGGAAGGCTTTGCAGGTTGGTTTCCCTAATGCAACTGGTTTTCCCAATCTCATGTCCTCATTTGTTAGGTATGTTATTTATCTCAACCCTCCTCATCGCCCTCTCTCTGAAACTTATTCTATTGTCTCTCAGATCTTAAGGGGAAAGTTTCATAACATGGTATATGTAAGGAAATGGAATCTATGTTGTGAAATATGGAAAGATTCTATCGAATTTTACAATGTTTTGTTTTCTTTCTACATGATTGTCTTTGTTCTCTTTGGCATTTTATTATCTTGCATGGGAATGTACCACATTTCTCTGGCTTAAAGTTATATGGATGTTGCAGGCTTGTTCGTTTGTGTTGGATACTTACTTCAATCGATGTTCCTAAGAGTGGGGAATATTCAGAATTTCCTTTGTCTGGCTCCTTTTGTCTTACTTTCGTGTCAGGTGGAAATCAAGCTCGGGAAATTGATGTGTGTTTCTTTCTACCTTGAGTGGCAGACCCATCTTGTCTCGCCTATGTGTTTGGTCTCAAACGGAATTGAGGAGCCTGGAGACGTTGTTTCATGCCGTGGATGGCAGAATCATTCCATTCCCAAGTTACTTGACATGTTTAGGCCTAACGTTATCTATACATTTCCTCTATGTTGTGATAATTTGTTAAGTCTTCACTACCATTGTAATTGCCAAGACCCCACGCGGATAGGTTGCCTGGGTTCGTGGTATGTACAATGTGTTTCAAGGTTTCTATCATCTCCACTGTTTAGTTGAGAATCATCATGGCTCACCCAACCTCTGGTGCTAATTCTTCGGGCAAAGGTGGTCGAGGTCAGGGAAGGCAAGTGGGGAAGCGGGGAGGCAATGGCCAAGCCCAAACTCGCTAACCGTGGTCACGGTCGTAAATCAACTTCTTAGCTTATCCAAGATGAATCACATGGATAGCATATAGGTACCCAAGGTCAATTTCAACAGTTAATTTCAAATTGGGAAGAAAATATGAATCAGCGTGCAAAAGCAGAGTTTCAGTTGGAAGACTGGAGAGACCTGGCTCTTGACCTAGGTCATTCCATAGGTTGCACTTCTCAGTATAATAAAACCGTTCACCTCTATTGGTTGATGAAAAACATTCTGGCTAAGAGTATAATTAACCCTCCAGCTGGTTCCGCTAAGTTTGATCCTGGCTTCCAAGAAATTTAGAAAGAATTTCAACTTATACAATTCCAAATTTAGCAGCAGAACGTCCATCTCAACCGCATTGAGAAAAAAAAATATCTTCCTCAATCTAAATTACCGAGTTCAAGTGTGAATAACCCAGCTACAGTGGATTCCTGTGATGAATAGCAATATGATTGTCTCTACTTGCAATCAATTTTGTTTAATTTTCTACGTTATATATACTAGTTATGCTATTTTGTTATAGTTATTTAGCTTTATGGTTTCAAGACACTCAGTCCTATAAGGCACTATTAGGCAGACTCACACTATAGTGTTTCTAGATGAATTATGATGTTGTTCGGTGGCCATCTAACTTGGTTTCCCAATGCGAAGGTTAAGGCCACTAAACTCCTTGATTATGGTTGTAACCTAATTTTGCTGAAAAATGAAAGAAAAGGTCGGGCCAAGCTTACAAAAAAAATATGCATCACATAACCAACAAATAACTATCATAGAAACCATGGCAAGTTAGCCATAATATTGTCAACATAATCGCTACCAATATACATGAGTCACAATAGAAGAACATCTCTTATTAACACTTGAAAATACCAACCAAGTTAGGGAGTTGCACGTACCATTTGACCATAGATTGGGCTGAACCAAATCTATCTTTCAGCCAATCACCCCCACTCCATATTCCAAGCATGAATGTGGGATCTCATGGAATAAACCAAAACAAGCCAAACCAGGGCTTCCAGAGGTCAAACCACCTCAACCCTCAACCATTGATTCTACCTCACAGTCGGACATCACGAACACCAATCAAATCGATCTATACCTAAGCTGTCTAGGGCTCCAGGAACTAGTAACTCAACCCACAACCTTCTAGGGCTCCAAAAACTAGTAACTCAACCCACAGCCTTCCAGGCCTCCAGAGCGTTTGTCAAACCCGGCTTCAAGGACTAGTAAATCAACCCACTAAGGGCTCCACGGAATTTGTCCCAACGTAGGCTCCAAGGCTAGTAACTCAACCCAAGTTGCTCCAAAGCTTCCAAAGCGTTTGTTCCAACCCACGGCCATAAGGAACATGAGCACCATTCATAAAAACAACAAGTGGAAAAACCCACAACACCATGGTTATCTTGGAAATGACAAGGCAAGGCTAAAACTACTGCCAATCCAAGAAATCCTCCATGCCAATGACAACACATAACCACATAATCACATGCATCCATAAATCAGTAAGGAAATCACACATGCAACCTGTTACCTGCAAACCAATCGAGTTGTTGTCGTTGATCCAATTGTTTCCTTGTGTTTTCTTGCTTTCCTTTGCCTTCTTTCTCCAATCCAAGTGAATGCTAAAGTGCTCCAAACATGCTCCAAGAATACTCTAAGTGTGCAAGAGTGTCAGAGAATGATAGAATAGAAAAGAGATTTGCCCAAAATTGTCAAAAGGAAATGAACTGATCCTCAAAATCCTTTTTATCATTGAGGCCTCTATTTTCTTCATTTTCTTTCATTTTTTCTTCAATTTCCATCTCATTCAAATATGTTACCTTTCACTTTCCTTTTCTCCTAGTTTCCTTTATTTCGTAACTAAAATTCCAATTAATGTCTCTTTGCCTTTGCCAATGCCTATCCCAATTTTCTTAGCCATTAATAAACCAAAAGTGGCATCCACTAGGATGTTTTGCCCAACATTCAGCTTGGAATACATGTCCCATGACCTTGGTCTTATATTTTTTTTTTACATGGAAAATAAACCAAGGTTGTTATAATCGAGGAGTTAGATCCCAAACATATTAAGCCAATAGTTGTTTATGCTAACCAATAATCAACAGAACCTTAGCAAGGTGAATACCCTAATGCATATGAGCAAACTCTCTCAGCAATGATATAGGAATTAAGTAACCAAGATCCTCAGGTGGTTCTAGAACCCAAAATGTTCAAGCTCAAATAAACCATGCTCAAAGTCTAAAACAATACATTAACTACTCAGAAAGGTTCATCCCCCTTAAAAGGGCTTGCAAAACTACTCCTGTCAAGTACTAAATGCGGCATAAAGACAAGATCTGAGAAGAAACGATGAGGTAGAAAGACAACACAAGAGTGTTCAATTTTGTAACTATGGTCAGTCTTCATAATGTATATTTTGGCCCATTATATATTTATATTTATTATTGTAAAGCATGATCTTCATGATAGAGTCAAAAGGAAAATTTATTTTTGAGTCATGTCTGTTGGGGCCTTCATTTTTTAGAAATTAGGATGTTTTGGGGAGAAATAAGTTGGTGACAAGTGGCAGAAATGGCCATTGGTAAGTTGCGGAAATAAGAGCTTCGAAAGGGAAGGAATTGGAGGAAGACTAACAGTTGCGAAGGGGTGGCGAGAAGAAGCAGATAAACCTGAGCAGGAAAAGAGAAAGGGCAAATGAGGAATGAAGACAGTTGAGTAAGGGAGAAGGAACTAGCAGTTCAGGTTGGCATACAAAGAGAGAGAAGAATAAGATAAAAGGCAGAAAGGAGAACCAAGAAGGGGCTGGGTTGTTATGTCATGGTTGTTATTAGTGATACTATGCTTGTTGTGTTGCGGAGCTATGAGAACAACTATGTGTCTATCTTTCCATAAGCTTGTATTCTGCCTTGTTAGAGCTATGGATGTTCAGGAATAGGTCTTGAGCATGATGTAATGTACTCACCTTTTATATTAATGAGGAAGATCGTTATTGGGATCATATCATGTTAATTGTGTGTTACTCTGGTTCTTTAAATTTTTTATATATGCACACATTTAAGTAGTCTTTCTGTTACAACATGTATAGATTGTTTGCGATCTAATTTCTTCGAAGAATGATTCAATGTTCCCTACTCTCTATTCTTTGATATGGTTTTCTCTGATACTAGATTCCAACCCTCATCTAACTAAGGTTGTGACACACCTCGGCTGAGACTCTTTACCATTCCTGGTAAGGTGAAAATGTCGACGTTGTGCTAGACTATAGCAGAGCCTTGTTGGCCCCTACGCCTGAACCGAGGTCTTGACCCTATTTTTATTTCTACGCCAACAAATGGTTCCATTGTCGAGATCTAAAATTCAAAAAGGGGGTTTGGAATATGGTATCGAGGATCTTTAAGAAAGAACTGAGAAACAGGTGGGATGAGCAAGTGGACCAGTTTGTTTCTCAACAAGCTCAACTCCGTTGAAGAACTATTGGGAAACTGAAGGAGGAAATCATGTATTCAGAACCAATGAGTGATCAGTATGAGATCTTCTGGTGCAAGTTCCCAAAATAACTTTACAACTAGTTGCAGAGATTACAGGTGAAGGGGCGGTCTCGCTGACAAAACCCATCTCGTCGCAACTAGACTCAAGCATATCTCACTGCACTATATCGTCTTGACACGGATCTAACGATAGTGGTAGATTTCTAGGTAGAGACCACGTAAGGGTATATTATTGAATTTGTAGCAGAAATCCATCAGTCCTTTTCAAAGGCTAAAGTTGTGTTTCGATCAGGGTTGCGAGGGAAGCTGCTAAATTAGGTTTCCGTTTGGATCAAGTTTTTAGTGGTGGAAGAGGGCTTGATAGTGTTCCAAAGCCTGAGCATGGTAGCATAAACACCTAGTACTAGGGGAAGGACCTAAATGGAGGGATGTTATTGAGCAGGGAACTATGATATTGTTAAGAGGATGGACATAAATGACTCCCAAAAGGCCAAGGATCTCAAAGGAGAGTGTGAATATCGAAGAAATGGATGGAAAGAGCCATACAGATTATTCAAATGCAACAAGAGGGATTGCACTAAGTAGGAGTAGCGTTGAGAGATCTGGAAGGAGAAAGGATGGAAGGAATTTCAGTTGGAGGGGAAGAGACTGCCGCAACCGTAGTGGGTCCAAAAGGTGATATGGATCCACCCCCATTAGTAGAGATGGAGATGTTGACATGGGCTTGGAGGAAAGCCTAGAAGATGACATGAATTTTGTTATACCAAGACTATTTTTTGAAGATGATGCATCCAAAGGAATCAACGATCTACCTCCCTGAAGCTCAAGTAGTTTCTCCCCCAACCTTCCCCTAGTACTCTATAACAATATTGATGAGTTCCTATATAAGTTAATTAAAACTATAAGAGGTCATAGTGTGCATGTTAATTACAAAGCTAGTACTAGTAGCAATGGTGCGAATTGACAAGGATATTTTCAACTGAGATCACAAGGATTTGTGCTCTTATCACGAACTCAATAAAAAATGGCAGAATTATTCACAAGGTATCCCGAGTTCTCCGGCAGGGGGAATGAAGACGTGGAACAACATTGGTATCTATGTAAGGCCATTTAGAGAGCCCCCCAAACGCATGATAATGTGAAGCTAATCAAATTTTATACCACTCTCGGGGAAAGGGCCTTGAGATGGTTCATAAAATGGTCAAAATTACACCAAAACCCAACTATGGACAATGTTAAAAGAGAATTTGTACAAGAATTCAAACTTCTATAAACCGATCAAAAAGGGTTGTCGGAGATGTGGGAGATAAAGCAACGGGAGGGAGAGAGTGCATGGAAGATGATGCAAATTTTTACGGATGCAATCGGTAAAATAAGTTACCTTACAGATTTGAATCACCAAAGGGACTCGTTTATCAAAGCATTGTTACCCCTCACTCGTACACCATTGACATAACATAAGATTGATACACTACAAGATTCTCTTGAGCAAGCAACTCACATAGAATCGATGGTAGGATACGCGCACGAGTGGGGGGGGGGGGGGGGGGGGAGCGACACTGCATGATCCATTTATCTTGGGTCTCCAACATCAAATTGCAAGTCTAACAGAGAAGTTGAAGGATCTGCAACCAGCCCACCCGACATGGGCAAAAATGTGATGTACATATTGCTTAGTGGAAGGTCATGTTGCTACATAATGTCTGAGGTTGCGAGGCACAAGTACCACGTCTACACCAGTAGGACCACCAGGGCCTACATCTACAGTAGGAGTCACACAAGTAGGATCGCAAGGTTTGTATCCTCGACGCAACCAACCGAATTATTGTGAGGTATGTAGCGAGTATGTACACTCCCCTCGTATGTGCCCAATACTACAAAAATACTCCAATTTTCCAAATAAAAAATATTGTGAATTTTGTGCTTCCACGACTCACCACACTGACCAATGTAGAGCACTGGATGCTCTAGCGGATATGTTAGGCCGCTGAACCTTTTGAGTCAATGAGACTCCTCGAGGAGGAGGAGGAGGAGGAACAACGGGTGGAAGGGAAAGAGGCAGAGATTCAATTCGTTGTTACAACTATGATCAAGAAGGGCATTTTGCGCAGGATTTCATGCTACCAAGAAGACCATGGTGCTCTGAGTGCAGGGTCAATGCACATGCAATAAAGGACTGTCAGAAACTAATTGAAAGATTCGGGGAGCAAAACCGACAGAGTGGAGATAACTTAATTACTGTAGAGCCAAGGGTATCAGAGGCATCCCCCCTCGTAAATATTAATATTGTAACACGAGGAGGAAAAAATACTGGGGCTGATCGAGGAGCCATGGAATAGCCTGCGATTATCAGACTAGCCTCCCCAAAGCACTCATACAACCTAGAGCAAAAAATGCAGTATTACAAGGAGGAAACAAAATTTTTCAATAATCTGACTGGATGTACAAGGTCACAGAAAGGGCAGCTAAAATATCATAAAGCTAAGAGCTCGAACCTATCACATTCCACAGCAATCTGACCCATCGAAAAATGGTTTAGATTATTTCTGCAGATTGTGAACGGCGACCAAATGTTGGGGCAATTGCGGAAGAGTTTGAAAGCGACCATCCCAGAAGAGGAGGTTGAGCAAGGAGTCATTTCCGCTAACTTACCCAAAAGACACACTAGAATAGTACGAAGGAACAAGAAGAGAACATGTGGAAATTTCAGGATTGATGCTCAGATTGTAGGATTCCATATCAAGGACACTATGCTAGATCTAGGCTCAGATGTCAACATTCTACTAAGGAAAACGTGGGAAGCACTAGGAAAACCTCAATTGACATTTTCACCAATCGAGTTACGAATGGAAAACCAATATTATATCTTTCTGATTTGGAGACTAGAGGATGTAGAAGTGGATGTAGCAGGGGTGAAGACCCATGCAGATTTCGAAGTAATAGACATCATGGGAGACAAGGACCCCTACCCAGCGCTGCTCTGGATAGACTAGGAATTTGAAAACTATGCTATAATCGACTTGAAAAAGGAACTGATGAATTTTAAGGTAGATGGGGTTGGGATGATTCATCTTTTAGACCCATATCAGACATTGAGATTCACAGAACCAATAGATGACATAGAAGAGCCAGGGATGTTAGATCAACTCTACAAACTAACAACACGAAGAAGGCAGAACTACATTAACCCAATGGTTGAAGGGTCTATGAGCTGGCAGATCATTCAGAGGTCAGAGGTTGGATCAGAGGTCGCTTCAAACGATTGACAACATAGTAGATATGAGATAAACACTAGAGGTTGCGCCACAATTTGTCAGGTCAATTGGATTGGCACTAAGGTAAGGGACTTCCCTATCTTCAATGGTATAGACTCAGTAAATTCATTTCTCAATAAGATTGATGGAACTGTTATTTAGGAACATAAGGTATCGTTACTAAATGTTGTGTTACAAGTGACACCGAAAAGATGGCGGGGAGTTCACTAAAACCACCTCTAGGAATGGGAGAATATCAAAATATCCATGGAAGTAAGATTAAAAAAAGCGGGGGAGTACCCTCAATATTTCACCAAGTACAGGGGGGATTCTGACCCTCAACAACATTTGGAAAATGATAAGAACAAATGGAATCGGGAACAAGTTGTGGGTGCATGATTTTATACACACCTTGGGAACTTTTCCAAAAGCTTGGTATGTACAAAAAGAAAAAAGGAGACAAACGAGGAACTGGGATAGTTTGGTTGATCAATTTGTCATCATCTTTTCTTTCTCAGACAATGACAGGAGGTTGACTGAGGCATTGCAGGCTATCAAGCAGATTCTGCTCATAATGGTTCAATTAATGGATGGGTGCATAGACCTTTGGAATTTGGAGCATATCTATGATTTAGGGTATCCTGAAGCAATCGCCTATGGAAAGGTGGACAAAGAGCTGGATGAGGATGATCTGGAGGAATCAGGACATTTTTCATTCCACAAAACTGGAGGGGAAAGGTACATCAAGGATGGACCTGTAACCGATGTGCCACACTTACTCCCACTAAAGTTGTGAAAACATATAGTTGCGGAGGGGTGGCTAGAAGAACCATATACAACCAAGCAGGAAAAGAGTAAGGGCAACCGAGGAATTAAGACAATCGAATGAGGGAGAAAGAATTAGTAGTTCAGGTTGGCGTACAAAGAGAGGGAAGAAGAAGATAAACAATAGAAAGGATAATCGAGAAGGGGTTGGGTTGTTGTGTCATGATTGTTATTAGTGATATTGTGCTTCTTGTGTTGCGGAGCTTTGAGAATAGCTCTATGTCTATCTTTCCACAAGCTTGTATTCTGCCTTGTTAGAGTTCTATATGTTGAGGAATAGGCCTTGAGCCTGATGTAATGTACTTTGCTTTTATATTGATGCAGAAGACTATTATTGGGATCATAGCGTGTTAATTGTGTGTTACTTTGGTTCTTTAATTTTTTTTTATATGCACATGTTTAGGTAGTCTTTCTGTTACAACATGTATAGACTTGTGATCTGATTTCTTCGAAGAATGATTCAATGTTCCCCGCTCTCTATTCTTTGATATGGTTTTCCCTGATACTGGATTCCAACCTTCATCTAACTAAGGTTGCCGCACGCCTCAAGTGAGAGTCCTTAACCTTCTCGAGTAAGGTGAAAATTTCAACGTTGTGGTAGACTACAGTGGAGCCTTGTTGGCCCCTGCATCCGAACCCAAGGTCTTGACCCTATTGTTATTTATGTTCCAACAATGTCTTTATGGAATTTTAAAAGAGAAAATTTTGAATTTTCGAAATTTTGAAATTACATTTTTTCTTCCAAAGTTAGTCAAGTCAGCCTCCCTCCAAGTCAAGTTGTCCCAGGAAGAAGAGACACCCATTCAACCTAGAAGATCACTATATAAAGACAGTTCAACCTCGTCCACATGGCAACAATTTGATCTATCTAAAACAAAAATCTTCTGGGCATCCAAGCAAAGGACAAGAAGGATAAGGAGGAAGAAAAAGAAGGATGAATTCATCTCTTTCTCTTTCTCTCTAGATTGCACATGTAGAATAACTCTCTCTCTCCTAGGAAGTTTTAGTTGCAAGGCCGAAATTTTATGGGCAGATTGCAGGGACGGAATTCTGGGACTTTAGGTTGTTCCCAGGAAGTTGAAATTTGATGTAGGGGAGAACAAGAGTATCAAGTTTTTGGAGCATATTGGAGGCTTGACTTGGAAGGTGTTGACGAAGATTTACCAGGAATTTGTTGAAGGTTAGCTTGACCTAGTTGTTAACTAGAAGTTTAGGTGTGTCTCTTGTTGAAAAGAAGAATTTCTTTATTGAAAAGGTTGTTGGGTTTTCCCCCCAAGTGGGTTTTCTCAAGGTCAATATTGTGCTCTCTTTGTGCATCGTGATCTCTACTGTCCTACTATTTTATGGTTGAATTTCTAAAGTATAATTTCTTGATGATATATTGGAAAATTAAAAGAAGATCAACATCATTAGAAGTACTTGTCAGTTTTCAAAAATATTATGCTTATATCTATTGGCCTACATTGAGATCGTTATTGTTAAGACCTTCTTGATTGTTAATATACATACATGTCTTCCTTTATGAATTCAGATAACAAGTTATAAGGGGCTTCAAATTTCAGAGCTCAGAAAACTAGGATCGATCTTATTCTTGCAAAGAATAAATTTTTGGATATTGTGAAGGGAAAGGGTGTAGAACTAACAAATAATGTAGGAAAAGAGAAGTTCAAGGAGGATGACATCACTACCATGAGCCTTATTGTGGGTTCCATTAGAGATATATTAATTCCCTATATTTGAAAGCTTGAAAATTCAAAGGCAATGTATGATTCCCTAACCAATCTATTTACAATCAACAACATTTGTTAGGTCATGAGTATGAAGAATGAGATTCGTGATGTAAGGATGACAAATGATGACATTATGGCTTCATGTTTCATAAGAATCTCTCAACTAAGAGACCAACTTCAAGAAAATGATGAAGTCATATTTTAGAAGGAACTTGTGACTACAACACTTAATGGACTACCTAGATCATGGGATGCATTTTCAATCGATATAAGTAGCAGGAAGGAAGTTCCCTCTTTTGAAGTACTACGGACTTCTTGTGCTCAATAAGAAGCAAGGCTTATATCAAACAATAGAAAGGGAGAAGAATCTTGAGCATATGTAGCATGTTTCAAGAAGAAGAATGGAGGAAAGAAGAAGTTTGGTCTCCAAAATAGAAAATCAAAAGAAGACCTGCTCCATAAGGAAAGAAGGATATGTCAAAGATTCAAAGCTATCATTGTCACAAATTTGGTCACTATATGAGCCAATGTCCCAAAGGAGAGAATAATAGAAAGAGGAAAGGAAAACAACATGCTTGGGCAGCTAACATTGATGAACATCCAAAGAAATCCAAAGGTGACAAATATTTATTTTATTTCTCTGCTATAATAGGTTTTACTGCAGATGATGATGATATGTGGCTTGTGGATAGTGGTGCTTCAGTACATATGATAGGAGACCATGTTAATCTCAATACAATGATGGAAATAATATTATCACAAAGGGTATATCTTGGATACAACCATAGATATGCAACCAAAGCAATTGGAAAGACATCCATTGAGTTGGAATCTGGAAACAATGTTCATCTCAACAATGTGCTATATATGCCAAGATTGAGAAATAATTGAGTCTTTATTTCATGTTTGGAAGATCAAGGAGATATAATAGCATTTGTTTATGGCAGAGTACTTGTATGGCCCAAGGGCTCTAGTGTATACTAGCTTCACTGGTAGTAATGGTTGCTTTGTTGCCTCCCTACTTATTTTGCTTCTTCTTCTTCAGCCTTTTCTTCTTCTTCTTAACATTCTAGTTACTAGAATTAAGAATTTCACCAGGAAAGGAGGAAGAAATGGATGAATAAACAACAAGTGAAGAAGGAAAAAGGGTCAACATTAGGATCAACTTGAGGTTGATGTTGTTCAGGTGGAGGACTACTCGGCTCAGAAGCAATTTGGTCATTCAGAACCAAAGAGGTTAAAAATAACCAAACTGAAACACTAATGGTAAATCTGGGAATGGACAATGTTGCCATATAAGAAGCACCAATATTTCCAAAAGGAAGAAAAAGAATAAGATTCCTGTCAGAGGGGTTTCCTCGAATGGTAGACTTAGGAATTGTTGCCATTAGTCTCAACCTAATATCCATTAAGCAGATGTTCCACGAGGAGGATGTTGTTCCACAATCAATTAATTGATTTTAGAAATTAAAGACACAAAATAATAATAAAAAGGGGTAAACTAGGAAATACAGATTACCAAGTCACTGTGAACTGCAATATACCACCTTTGTAAATAAAGGATTTATGTATGTGCAGGAAATCTTCCTTAATGTTGTGTTTGGTGTATCACAATGTACAAGGCAACCGACTCGATTACCTATGGTGGGATAGCAACCTAGTGGGGACTTCCAAAATATACCTGGAGGTATGTGGAAGCGCATTTTGTAGTAGTGTTTTCTAATGCGTAACCATTCGATTGGAGTGTTTCCATATACTTATCATGTGTGGAGTGCCATCTAATATACCCAAAGGTACATGGAGAACGATCTTATACACTTATGTACGTGGAACATGATATCACCCCCAGAATGTAACGCTGACAAATAATGATAGTTCCTATGTTTAAATACGTCGAAACACGTCTCTAGCCTAGACCTCTAAATGTTTTTGTTAATGTTGCAAATGATCTTTAAGATTGATTGACTAAATTTTAGATTTTATCTTGAATTATGCTTCGATTTCAAGGCTCAAAGCTTAATTTCACCTAAACACACCTATCATGCAACTAATATGACAAAAATAACTCTTTTCATTTTCCTTTTAACAATGAAAGGCCTAACTAAGTAGGGGAAGAAGAAATCAATCAACAATGCAACAATCAATCTCTTCAACTTCACTATTCCAATCAAAATCAAAAGCATATGCAATGCAAATAATTGTTTTTCTTTTCTTTTCTTTTAATGTTTCAAATGCAAAGAAACATATGAATGCAACTTGATCGCTGACGAAAAGAAACCACATAGACTTTAATTGTAATGTAAAATTTACTTTTCAAATTCAACAACCAATCTATGCATACAAACCCGAATTGACAAGAATAAAGAAAGAACAAAACAAAATCTTATCAAAAGGTGATGACACTCATAAGTGATTAACACTCATACACAATTCAACACCCCCCCCCCCCCCCCACTAAAAATTGAGGGCGAATTTTTTTTTGCAAAAATGAAAGCAAAAACACACAATTTCACACAAGGGATTGGCTTTACAGAGACAATGACAAACTTATAGACTCAAGAAAAAATTCTGAACCAAAGCAAATCAAAGAGCAAGGCAAGAGATGCAATTGTTTTTCATTCTATAGGATCAACACAGGTGCAATAGGGACACTAGTGTTGCAACGCAGGTGCAGCACAATAGCAAGTGCATTGTAGTGAACGTATAGGGAATTTGTTCAGGTGAAACACATGAGAAATTGCACTGCAGCGCAGGCACAACGAAGGGACAGGTGCACTAAAGTGATATGTCTTAGAATAGGGAATGCACTGGAGCAGTTTCGGTCAAAAGACGACACAAGAAATGCAACTAAGCTCAACAAAATGTTTCCTAAGGTCAATCAATGTCTAAATGAGTCATTCAAGGTTGCTTTGAGAGGTGAAAGGGTGTTAAGGTCAAGGAAACCACTAAGGGAAAATATCATTCCCCAGCAAAGTCACCAATTTGTTATGCAAAATTTTCATTATTGCAGACAAAGTTGAATTCCCTAGATATAGTGGTCTGGTGTAGAACAACAGAAGACAAAAAGCATGAAGTTTTCCTTGGAGAAATTAGAGTATGGGAAAGAAGCCTACCTTGAATTTGTAGCAAGCCTTCCTTTCCTCTTTGCTTGTAATCTCTAATTGTAGCTCCAAATGCTATAATTAGAATCTTCACACACGATTCAAACAAGCAAAGGATCCACAACATCCACGTAGCATAATCTAACATCTCTATTCAATGAATAAACATGGAATTGAAATACATGAGTGCAAACATAACACAACAAATATAGGAACCCAAGATACTCTTTGTATTAACAAATATAGGAGAGAGTTTACAACCATAAATAGAAGTTGATCTTGTAGATGTATCCCCATGTTGACTTGTCCTTCCTTATCACAAAGCACACCTCAACACCAACCCTAATGCATGAATATAGTGACTCCTTTAGGTTTAAAGTAGCAATATGAGGACATTACCAATCTCCAAAATCCAACCTTGATGTTATGGATGGAAATAAATTTATAAGAGAAGAGTGGTAGTTTAGGATTTACCATTATGGGCTTGAGATCTACATATGATGGGAGGACAAGCTCAAGGGATAAGAGGTGAAATCTCCAAGGTAGGATCAAATAGGGTTCGAGCTTTTTATCCATGGTAAATAGTTAAAACTACCTTGGAATCTTCTGGAAGAGGAAGCTTCAGAATATTTTTAAATTTTCCCAAATTTCTAGAATCAGTGCACCTACAGAAGGGAGCAACAGGTGCTGACCAACGTAGGTGAACATGCATGCAACATGCATTGAATAGAGGAGGCTAAGGAGGCAAGGTGCATTGGGGCTAAAAATAAAGTTTTTGAGCAATTTGTAGGTTTTAATCCTGTACTGAAATTACCTGCATATGAATTCTAAAAAACAGAAAATAAACAATGGCGAGAGCATAAAACATAAAACAGATATACACAGACATTTCCCCCTGGATCCCAAAACTGGGACTGCGAGATTGATTTTTCATTA
>APFE031195978.1:304836-316035 GCA_000404065.3 Pinus taeda | reverse complement strand
TTGAACTGCCTGCTGATTGTGTCCTGAGTAAAGACGCCTGGAAATCTGGAACTGATCAGCAATTAGGATTCAGCAACCACAAAACTACCTACCCAGCCTACTTACCTAACATTTTTTCTTCTTTTGATTTGGGTGCACTTAGACTTGCAGACCCATCATACTATTTTTTCTTTTCATGCTTTCCTATCTACACACTACCCTTATTTCATCCGAGGGCCTAGATTACGCTGTTGGGCTCCTTTGATTCTCTACCTATCTAAGAATCTGCCAAGATTAAGCTGTTTGGACAGATTTACATTCTCTATATTCTAAAATAGCAAATTTAAACCTAGGGAGACCAAGATTAAGCTATTTGGACCCCCCTTTAACTGAAAATTGGCGATACCGGGATAACTTCTCAAAAATTTGGAAGGCAATTAAATGAACTCTGAGTAGCCTTCTTCGCTTGGAGACTGTTAAGAAAATATGGAACATTGCAGCATGCAAAGTATGACATATTTGGCCTGTAAAAATGTCAATCATGAAATATGAGTAACCTGCTGCAGCAGGAGGCTAACACTCCAAACAAGACAAAGGAGTAGAAGAATTTCTCCCACATGACCACTCTAAGGCAAAGGGAAAGAAGAAAAATTTCTCACACCTCCTAATAGCCCTAAAAATAAAAATAAGACAACTTTGATTAAATTAGATGTTAAATTTGATTTACCAATATATAATGGAGATTTGAATGAAGAGAAGCTAGATAATTGGATCAGACAGATTGATGTTTGTTGCAGAGTGCAGAGCATTGACTCAGACAAGAGTAAGATTCAGCTGACCAACCTATGCCTTGGGGGCACTGCCTTGGTATGGTGGGAAGGTAGGACACAAGCTGACATGAAGAAACATGGTAATATTCTTTTTGTCTAGAGTGAATTTGTTTCTACAATAAAAAATCAATTCTATCCACTAGCCTATATGCATCAAGCCATGATGAGCTAACAAACTCTTCGACAACTAAAAGGGCAAAGCGTACAAGGTTACACCTTTGATTCTAGGAATTTCTTTAGACTCACCTGAGACTCAACTGAAGTATATCAGTGGTCTACACAGCTACATGAGGCACACTATCCTCATGTTTAATCCCACTAGCATAGATGAGGTATCCATTCAGGCTACACATCTAGAAGCTAGAGGTAAGAATGGGAACCCAGAAGTTGGGGGATCATCCAAACCCATTGCAAGCAAGAATAAGGAGAAAAGAAAATAGAAATGGAAAGAGAGGAAGACAAATAGTGTACAAAAGACCAAGTCTTCATGCACTCACTATAAGAAGGATGGGCATGATGATGAACACTGTTGGATTCTACATCCGGAATTGAAACCCAAGAAAAATGAGGGAAAAAGGAAGAAGACTGCTGCAGCTATTCAAAAGGATTTGGGGTCAGACTCATGGGATAAAACCACAATCGCAACCACAGGTATAAAAGGTAAAAATTCTGAAGCATCTACTAGTAATTCTGCACAATCTACTGATAATGAAGAAAATGAGAGGAAAAGACATGAGATTTTTCATATTCAAGTTGTTTCCAAGCATCAAAAGATTGATACTTTGTTTAATAGTGGCTCACAAGTAAATTTAATTTCCGAAGAAATTGTAAAGAAGTTGGGATTACTAACCACACCTCACAAAAAGTCATACCCATTAGGTTGGTTATGTGATAAAGCATAGCTACAAGTGACTAGACAATGTGAACTTAGGTTTTCTTTTGGGTCAGCATTTGTAGATGAGGTTGAGTTAGATATAGTTCGTTTGGATATATGTGGAATTGTTTAGGAAGTCCTTACTTGTATGATAGAAAAGCTATTTTCTATAGAGCTGAGAACAAGGAATCGAATATATTGTAAGAGCTCATAAACTCAAAAATAATTATACTCTCATAAACTTAGGGTAGATGAAATGAATTGTAAATTCATGCAAACAATTTTTACTGATGGTTGTAAAGGAAAATAAGCCTGATAAAACCAATGTGTTTGAGGGCTGTGATGCTAAACAACAAGCATATTGTTTCAAGAACCTAAAGTTTTGCCACCCAAAAAGGAAATAGTGCATGATATTAATTTGCAGCAAGATGCTCCATTTCCTAACATCGAAATGTACAGGTTGTCCATTTTAGAGAATGCAGAAATCAAGAAGCAAGTATAGGAGCTGCTCGAGAAGGGGTTCATTAGACCTAGCACATCACCATGTGGGTCTCTAATTGTTTTGGTGAGAAAGAAAGATGGCTCGTGGAGAATGTGCATTGATTACTGAGCACTGAATAAGATAACAATAAAAAATCGTTATCCCCTTCCTCGCATAGATGATCTATTAGATCAGTTGAAAGAAGCTATTTATTTTTCCAAGTTAGACTTGCATAGTGGATATCATTAGGTCAGAGTTGTAGAACAAGATGCATGGAAGACTGCTTTCAAAACAAAGCAGGGATTGTATGAGTAGCTGGTTATGCCTTTTGGCTTAACTAATGCTCCTGCTACTTTCATGAGAATAATGAATGATGTACTCAGACCTTTTCTTGATGATTTTGTTATTTTATATCTAGATGACATTCTTATATTCAAGAAAACATGGGAATAACATTTAAAGCATGTTAAGCAGACACTAGATGTTTTGAAAAGAGAAAATATTTATGTTAAACTGTCAAAATGTGAATTTGGCAAAACATCTTTGAACTATTTGGGTCATATAGTAGGGGGTGGTGAACTGAAGATAGATCCCTCTAAGGTTGCAGTCATTGTAAGCTAGCCTAAACCCAAATCTACTACAGAAGTTAGAAGCTTCCTAGGAGCAACACAATATTGGAGAAAGTTTACTTCTAACTTTTCCTTAATTGTAGCTCCCTTACATGCTTTAACAGGATTGAACATGGTGTTTCAGTGGGGAGGGAAACAGCAGAAATCCTTCGACACCTTGAAAGAAAAGATTAGTATAGCACCAATACTAGCATTTCTCGATCTTCAAAGACCATTTGAGATCGAAATGGATGCCAATGACTATGCCATGGGAGCAATGTTGATGCAGCACAGTAAACCAATATTTTATCGTTATGAGACATTTAATTCTGCAGTAGTTAACTATCCCACATATGATAAAGAATTGTATGCATTAGTACAGAGTGTGAAAAAGTGGAAACATTATTTAATGGGAAAATAGACAATTATACATGCTAGTCATCAACCACTTCAATATCTACACTCCCAAACTAAGTTTCAGCAATCAAGACATTATAGATGGATGGGTTTTCTACAATAATTTCATTTAGTCATCAAGTATAAAAAGGGCATACACAATAAAGTTGCATACATGTTGTCCAGACCAATTATAAATGCATCTACTATACTTAAGCATACTTCAGTACTGCATGAAATCTACATTGAACAATATGCTCAAGATATAGATTTTAAAGATGTATATGCAACTTTAAGTCAAGGCAAACAAGTAGGAGAATTGGACTATTATGTTAAGGACCAGCCCATGCATCATTTTGGGAAGCTATGCATTCCACAAATTGAAAGAGTAAAGATAATTCGAGAAGCACACACTTCTCTAATATTAGGTCACTTTGGTGTAAGTAAAACAGTTGCACAATTGCAAAGATTTTGTTATTGGCCAAAAATGAATGAGACAATTTATAGATATGTAAGAGGGTGTACCATGTGTGCTAAAAGCAAATCCAACAATAGGAAACTAGGCTTGTACACTCCACTACCAGTTGCTTCTCATCCTTGGGAAAGTGTTTCCATGCACTTTGTTGGAGGACTGCCTAAATCTAGGAAAGGTCATGACTATTTATATGTTGTTGTGGATAGGTTCAACAAAATGTGTATTTTGATACCTTGTAAAAAACATATTACAGCTGAGAAAATGGCGAATTTGTTCTTTCAGCATATATGGGTTCATTTTGGACTACCCACTTCCATTATATCTAATCAAGATACCTGATTTGTTGGGAAATTTTGGTTGAGTTTATGGAATTGATGGACACCAGGCTAAAAAAGAGTACAACTTTTCATTTGCAAACAGATGGCCAAACAGAAGTGGTCAACAAGACAGTGATCCAGTTGATTAGAGGCTATTGCAGCAAGCATCCCAAACTTTGGGATGAATATCTATGTTATGTGTAGCATGATTACAACCGAGCTAAACATTCTTCTACACAAATATCTCCTTTTGAGACCTTTTTTGGTTTCACACCAAGGTCTCCCTTGGATTTTGTCTTTGGTAAAGACATATCAGTTGATGGACATAGTGATGTGGACAAGGCAACCAAGTTCATTGAACAAATCTGAGAGATTCACCAGGTAGTACAGTAACAGCTGGAAAAGAGCCAAGCCAAGTACAAGGCAAGGCATGACAAGCATTGGATGGAGCATAGTTTCCAAGTTTGTGATCAAGTTTGGCTGTATATCAGCAAAGACAGAATGCAAGGTGAAGGTAAGAAGCTGAAGACAATAAGGTATGGACCTTTCAAGATACTTGAGAAAATTGGTTAGAATGCTTTCCGCCTTGATATACCAGCTTACATGCACATCTACTTAGTTGTTAATGCAGACAACTTGAGACTATTTGAACCTTCATTAATTGAAGATCCCGAAAAGCAAAGTCAATTTCCTTCTATTGATGATCTATTGCCTGAATATCTTAATGAGTTTTAAAAGATACAATTCTAGACAAGAAGGTGAGGACCACGAGTAGGGGGGATGTTGAGTACCTCAAGATTAGACTCAGAGGTTCAAAGCCAAGTAGTGCAAAATGGATAGAAATTGAGAAAGTGAGGAATCAATACCCTCACTTGATTAATGCTTAAAAGAAAACCAACTTTTGGTGGTCCAAAAGCTTTTTCAGTAGGAAGGTCGTGATCCAAATTGGATCCTAAACACTCTCTAAGTTTTCATGACTGTTTCAAATTATGCCAAAAGATTCAAGTCTTAGAAAAATCAATCTATCAAAAGGAATCCTCGTGACAGTTGCAGTTGTGGCTAAAGCGGAGCAACGAGGACCCTTAGTCAAGCACATAGGCTGTTAGCCCATGGTAATGTGCCCTTACAAAAATTGGAAAAACTGAAGGCTAGTTCGAGAAACGAAGGTAGAATCATGTATCGTAGGCGTCCCCCTCAGTGAAGGAAAGCCCCAAAGCACACGGACCCGAAATCGCTATGAAATGTGGAAAAGTAATGCATTTGGTTTCGTAGCACGGGATTCCCAAAACCAACAGGATATTAGAAGGCCTCAAGGCGTTAAGCAGTTTTGATTGAGTCCCGCCCGATGCCACACATTCAGTGACACGCATCCAGTGGATGAGAGTGAAAATTGCCCGCATCGAACAGGTAAACGTCATGCAACTTGCCCGCCCGATACGAACGATGACCATAGGATCTAAGGGGCCTAGATCAATGGTGGAGGTGCATCCCAATAAATGACTGGATTTGGTGAAGTTATAAAGCAATATTACAGGGGATTTGAAATTCGACGTGGACGATGAGTTGGGAAGCGATTCGTGTTTCACGGGAAATCTTGAAGAAAACAGAATTAACGGCCATTCCAATATGATTCAAGGAATTTGAGACCCAGTTTGTTAGGAAATAGGTGGCCACCTCCCTACGAGGTGTTACCCAGTGATGATGATGCAGAGTATAGGAATTCGAATGGATAGAGGCAGGGAAACTAGAAGGTCGGGAAGCGGAAATGAACAGTCAAAGAACAGACTGGCTTTAAAGCCATGAACTAATAGAGACAGAGGGGGCAGTGAAAAGAGTTAGCTAGATGCAGAAATATAAGACAGAGAACAAAGAGTAGAAGTCGAGCTGACCTGAAGGCAACATCGAGCCAAATAGAGCTAGAGAGAGTCAGAGAGTCTGTGTACTCCATAGAAGGCTTGAGAGGTTCAAGAAAAATCCTTGGCATAGGCTTGTCATACTACTGTGACCATTAGAGGTCGAGTTTCAGTAAATGACTGTGTGCACTCCATTCCTACTAACATTTATCTGTTTAGTGAGATTCAAATTGAGCTCACTGTTGTAAAAACTCAGCTTGAAAACATAATAGAGAGGCCACCACTGAAGGCTAGACCAGGAGACGTAGCCCAAGAGCATTGGGTGAACTCCTTATTAAACTTGTTGTGTTTACATGTTTGACTATTATGTTTTCTCTAACTACCTTAGTGTCTATTTATTCTAGCAATCTTATCGATCCATTGCATGAAGTAACATAGGCACATTAATGCACATGAGTCTGTAATACCTTTAATTCTTTGTCCTGGATAAATTCCAGATCAACAGGATGATCTGTTTTACTACACAATACAAAAATACATAGAGCATAAATTTGTTTTTACCATTACTTGAAAACCATGCATTCATTTTCCAAGTTGTTTCGGGGGGGAATGCATATGGATGATGGTAACATGCTCAAGCAGTTTCAGCAAATTCTAGTGCATAGTTTCCAAGAAATTAGTCTCCATCACCTTCAACCATTTTTTCATTTTCTCAATATCCATGGATCCATTTGAAAATATGTTTCATGGGGAGATGCTTGTGGATGATGGTAACATGCCCAAGCAATTTCAACAAATTCCACTGCACGGTTTCCAAGAAATCGGCCTCCATCACCTTCAACTATTTTTAGTTTTTCTCGAGATCTGTGCATCCATTGACCAAAATGTTTTTATGGGGAGCGTTATCGCCCAAAAATTCTCAAAATATCATTGTCTCAACTCTGCTTTTGGTCATGATTTCAAGGAGGTCTAAAGGTCATTTTAGTCTTGATAATGGGTAAGTGATAGGTTAAGAGTCTCATTTTCATATCTAAATAAAGTTAAATTAGCCTTGTTCCATGTCCTAGAAGTCTCACATGCTATTTAGAACCCATATTTTAACGATTTTGGAAACTGTGTTGAAAAAGATCATACACAGGAATCTGCAATTTTGTATCACAGCTAGTTCAAAAAAGGTGATTTGCGCTATGAAAATAGCTAATTTCGTAGCACACTATGAGACAAAAACCCTATTGTTTTGTTTTTAGTAGTCAACTTCCAAGGGGGTTCCTGAGCAACTGAAAACTCATTTTTGAAAAATGAAAGAGGTTTTTCTTGTAAACACTCTTACCTACAAAAAACTACTCCATTTTTATAACAACTATCAAGGATCAAGAGATAGGAGCTGAGGAATGCAACCTTCTTTTTCAGGAAAAACAGAGTTATTTTTATTGGTTGATGAAGTGGTTGTTGCTTTCCACTCTCTCATTTTGTCACCTTTCTCTCCACATTCGAATATCATTCCTTAAAAAGGTTACCCAAGCTCCTCTTTGTCATTTACTTCTCAACCTTTGCATTTATCAGTCAGTTGTCACCTTTTAAAAGTTAACTTTGTGACAAACAACTTGTTGTCCAAAAAGTTCTTTATAGCTATCATATTTTAAGAGGGTAGTTTGGGTTATAAAGGTAAATTGCCATGAAGACAAAAGGATAAAAATAAGGCTATCATGGATGACCTCAGCTTCACACAAACTTTCATCCAAATAGGTTACATGTATTTCTACCAGGAGCTGCAAGGGGATTTGTGTGTTTCTTGGACTGTTTTGAGCTATTGATTTCAAAAGGAATTTTCAGACCAATGAAGATGATTTTCAAAAATATGAAGGAGGTTTTTTCTAAGAACATAACAAGGAACAAAAACCTCTTTCAAATTTATGCTAGATACTACCAATTTGGAGATTCAAAGTTTCATTTGAGACCTATTTGCAAAATTCTGAATTTTCCTATTTTATACAAGATTTTATAATGCAGATTCCGGACAACTGAAGTTGGTTTCCAAAAACCTAAGAGAGGTTTTTCTTATTAAAATTCTTATCTAAAAAATTATCCTCCATTTTTTTAACAACCATCAGGGATCAAAATATATAAGCTTTGTCTCAATACCTATTTTTCAGATAAAAACAGTGCAGAAAATGATAAATTTATAGGTCAGTGTTTCATTAAGGTGAAGACCAAATTTTGAAGAAGAACATATTATAAGGGTAAGTTGTTTTGATTTTGGTGATCACATTAGTCTTTATGAAATATTGAAAAATCCCAAAATGCAAATTTTGAAGGCCATGTTGAAAAAAGAGCATACACAATAGTTTCGTAGCGCGCTACGAAACTGCTGAAGGTGACTTTTTAGCACTTTATAGATGCATTTTGAAGGTAAGGTATGATCAAGTCCAAGTTTTGATGATTTATGGTAGAAATATGAGGATCATTGATAAATTTTCAGATGGCAGTGATGCAGAATGATTCAATGAAGTATTCCATAAATGATATTAAAGTTGTGCTACGAAAACAAGCTATTTTAGCAGCACAGTCATGTTTCATTCACTTTTTCATTTATTTGAGAGTTCTTTTCTTGCACAGGTGGACAAATGATTTTTTTATGGATTATTAATGCTTGCCACATGTACACCAGAAAAACTGATTGAAGGTAAGCATAAAGGATTAAGGGCCTTAAAAGGTGGAACTCTATCTCCTAGTTTTCAGGACAGTTAGGTCATGACTCAGCAGGTTTTGCAACAGCACCATGGACATCATCAAGCTCGAAGACATGGGTTGGAAACTGATTAAAGAATGTATTGAAGTCATAGATAAGGTTGTTGAAAGCATGTTTTAGGAGTTTCACACATATTTGTATTAGGACTCTTAAAGATAGCTAGCTGTCAAGTCGTAATTAAGAAGTTTGTGTTTGCAATAGATAGGTGTCAAAGTTAGGAATTTGAATTGCCCTAAAGATGGATCATAGTATCCAAGGTTGTAAAACTCTATATAAATCTTGAGAATCGAATTCCTCAGGGTTGGAAAATGTGATAGAAAAGGATTACTTTTGTAAATGTTGTGAAGGGACTGATATATACAGAAGCAGTTTAACTTTTCTGAATATGAGATTCTTAGGGTACTTCAGTGAGCTCTATATTTTATCTTTGATATGTTTTACTTCCATAGTCTTAACGCTTATTACTCAGAATTCATGGAGGAACATGCTCTGACTTCCTTTAAGTGTTAAACTACGGTGAATTGAGTTCTTGGGTCCTATCTTTGGATGTTTTTCTTCAATGTTTTAATACTTATTACTCAGAATTCATGGTTATTCATGGTCTAAATCACTTTTAATACTTTCCTTTTGAATACCTTGATGTATCATTACTTAGAATTCATACCTACATGCTCTGACATCTATGAACTTCAAGTTATTGAGACTTTCCTGAATGTGTTACTCTTTCATTGAAGTATATACAAGCCTCAATTCATAAGAAAAGTTATTTGTTATCTTTTTCTCTGTCACTGACTCCATAGCCCAATGGTAGCAATCTCCATCTTTCAACCTATAAACATATAAAATCACAAACCAGAGAGTTAGCCATCTATCTATATCTTTAATCAATATCATTAAGCCTTAAGAGAGCCCTCTCACTCTGAGGAGGCTAAACCTCAGCCAAAAGATTGGTTTGAAATAGTTACTCAAAGTCTACTTGATCAATAGCCTATCAAGGTCAGATTTTGTGATAACAGGGAAGTGCATAATGATGATGGCAACATGCTCAAAAAGTTTCATCTCAATCCAATCTATCATTTCAAAGATATGGACAAAAAGTCGTTGTCCTATAAACCTACAGGATACAGAACAACACCTATAGGATTGGCAGTGAGCAGTTTTAGAGGAGATCCAAAGGTCAAAGAAGCTCCTCTAGAGCTTAGTAGCAGCATTAGGATCATCAACATCACCATCCGACACCTGCACATCAACATCAACTCAGCAACAGCATGCATGTCTCTCCAACAACCATCAGGTAGGTATAGGTATGCAATATGCTTGACCTCTTCTCTTGAGCATATTATGGTTAGAAATTTGTTGTCAATGCATGAGAGATGAGGTTTTATAAGCTAATGATTAGTCAACAATCTCAGCCACCCTCAGCTAGTTAATTGCAACTCACTCCTTCACATGCAATGTTGGAAAGTCAAATTATGAATGGTGGTGATTTCAAGGAATGAGGACAGCAGTTAAAAGAAGAAATTTTTGCAAAGGCCAAGTCACCACAGCACTCTAAGCCCTCCATCCACTCCATATTCACTATCTATTCATCATTCATCCATCCCATTTCATTCTTGAAAAAAAACAAACAAGAGCATCCTCTCCATTTTCACAAACCTACACTACTCCCTTTGAGCCCTATCATCATTATCCAATCCCTCTTCATCGTTTCTCATCATTCCCATACAGTTAGAAGACTCTAAAGGAAGAAGTAATGACTACTACAAGAAGGCATAATGTTGCTACAAGAAGGAAGAAAAGAAAAAATGTGCTAAAACCCAAAATGACAGTGCCTAAGAGAGACCTAATCAAAACAGAGAACTCCAAGGCTATTAGGCAATCATCTAGGCCATAAGGGAGAAGAAAAAGGCAACAAAAAGAAATAAGGCATTCACCATCAAAATATAAATCAAACTGCAGCGTTGAAAACAGGTGTTCCAAAAAGTTGCCAATATCTTTCTAGCTTTTGTCCAAGGCCTAAAAATTGGAGAAATGCATAAGAGTCAAATTGAGGGCCTGCCCTAACCCCAGTTTATCATTTATGCTCAAAACTGGTTTCCTGTAGTTTTGACAAGAATTCCTATAGGATGTCCTAGTTCTCATCTAAATGCATTTTGAGGGTGTTAGACGTGTTCAAATGGTGGAACAAGGTAGCAGAAGGTTGATAAGGGTGTGGAAGACCTTGCCAAATTGAAAAACATTCAAGAACCAATCTTGAATAATGGGAAGAAGGCAAGCTAATGGTCTCAAGAAAAAACGATTTTTCTTTGCACAAATATGTTTTTGGGCTTCTCCTTGTAGAACTTATAGCTAATATTCTTCATGCACAAGAGAGAGGCCACCAGGGCCATGGATGAGGCACAATGAGGACACTAAGTTGCTCAGAGGATGAGCAACACTTTCAGTAGGGGAGTATGATGGGCCTCCATGTCTCTAAATTAAACAATAACTTAAGGCCTATAACCATCCTTCAACACATTAAACCTCTCTTTTTGCATTAGATAATTTATTTTTAACTTTAATATATTCATTAGGAAGGTTTATGAATAATTGAATATTTGTGCCTAATATTATTTATTTTTTGTGGAATATTATGAG